>CM044003.1:26512802-26755302 GCA_024085815.1 Flaveria linearis
TTGACAAGATCAAACCGATCATTAGTATGTTATGGGACACGATTGGGAAGTTATGAGAAAACTTATGTTGTGGTGGACAGATCAGTCATGATAACTGATTGATCGTAGGTTTAAGTGTGTGCATGAACCATACTTTAAAAGTATATTTTGATCTAAGAACATTGTTGTATAGAAATTATAGGACTGGGTTCCACTTGTTTTAGCTCTTAGAGCGATATTGGTGATATTGTAATTATAAAAGTTGATTATTGTAGACCACTAGTTGAGATGCGTCTAATCGCCCCTTTTCCTATTTTAAATTTTGGGGCTATATATGAAATTGATTTTGTTACATGTTGTTACCTGATTGTTGTATTGTGTATTGTGTTCTTTATGTTTAAGGGACTAAAGTTTAGGTGTGTCTAGACCTTGGTCATGTTAGTCACCAACAAACCATTAAGATAAGTTCATGGGTTGTCAAAATAGCATGACACCCAAATTACCTTAGAGAATATGTGCGATTAGACGGATTGATCTAGGTAGGAGGACCTTTTGTCACACCCTCAAAATCCACGTGCGGGTTTTACCGCGAGACGTGTGAACAAACCAAGATCACAGTCATTAATTACTCAGAACGACACTATATGGAACGTATAAAATAAATACCAATACGAGTTTAAAGCTGAAAACTATGCGGAAGTGTTTGTAAATAAGTTAAACTCAAGTACTGAAAATGTAAATTGGCAAAACACGCGCCAAACCATTACTTAAAACTTAAAAGTAATAAAACAAATATCTTGACAAATAAGAAGTATTGCAAAGCATGCTGGAATGTGATGTGCTCCTACTGGCAGCAGAGTTAACGATCTGAGAATAGCATACGAAAAAGTCAACACAATGGTTGTGAGTTCAAGAGTTTGTGTTTAATATAAATAGTAACAATTATAAAACATAAGAGGTGCATTAAACTAGATAGTTAATCTAAATTCACAAGTAGTAACAATAGTGATTTCATGATCAAGCTGACATGTGTTTTGTTTGTTTGCCTCCTATCACAACCTACCACGTTCTGATGATGTTTGTGTTTAGGATAATATTGCAACCGTTTGACCTGAGTCACGCGGGGGGCTTGTCAGGTTTAGTAGTACTACCCAGCATTTCCCGCTAGTTACCAATATTAATGATCCGAAAGTGTGAGGACTTTCTATGGTATATTACACTACGTTACACTATACACAACTTATAATAGTAATGCGTTTTTAAACAAGTATGCTATCTCCCCCCAAAAAAGAGAGTGTGTATAAAAAGTGGCATGAACTCATATGTTATGCACTCGAATGATATTAAAGCTAACTTGAGAGAGGGAAAGACAATGTTCAGAGGTTACCTAGCACACAAGTACATAAGTACGTGTGCACAGAATCTCTAACAACACTAAGTGCATAATTAACACATTGACCAAAGGTTTTACAAAACAAGACTCATTTGACCTAGTTGACAAGTTTGACCCGTTGGTGACATATTAGTTTAATTCCCGTTTAATCAAGTGTAGTAATGTATCATACATGATAATCATACAAGTAATCCATGTATATCCCATCATCAACTCTAGTTCTAACAAGATCCTTACACTACTTCAGTTTAGCATAATCACATTGATCACCAGTTTCATACAAATCAACATTCATAGCAATAATCAATTCCAATCCCAATCATGACTCCTAATCACAAACAATAATCTATGTTCTACATCCCAAGTCATATCAACAACATCATCCATCATACGCACATTTGGTATAAAACATCATACTTGTATTCATGCATATTTTCCAAGCAACCTAGATTCTTCCAACTAGTTCATCAACCATCCAAACAACCCAATTAACACAATGCAGCACATTAGACATCATCAATAAACATCCTATCATGATCCTAGCATCATAAACATGTCCAATTCACATTGTCCAATGATATTCCAAATTAAAGTTTTCCTTTTGGGAAAGTAATATCCCAAGTCAATTTAACACTCAATTCTTTCATGAATTCATCAACAACATACCTAATCAAGTCATACTAACATCTAGACATGACTAACATATCAAATCACCATAATTCACAAATCTCATATCAAAAGTTTCTACTTTTAGCAAGATATGAACTACATGATTAATTCTTGGATTTGTAGCATTATAATCATAATCCCAACATTCATAAACAACATCATTAACACCCTAACATCATCAATCCATCCTCAAATCATCAAGTTCATGAAATAAAATACTATTATTAGTAATGTATGAACTACACATCAAAATCATAGATTTCCTTGCAAAATCATCATAAACTAACATCAATACAATCCAACTAGCATCAAAACATCATCAAACAACATCAATTGCACATTTCCATGCCCAATTTACGAATTAGGGTTCATCAACATAAAAAATTATGAAAAAGCTTGACAAAACCTACCTTTAAACGTGTAGAAACCAAAATTGGAACTTGCTAACACCTTGGGATGCTTGAACTAGATCAAAATCGACTTGTATGTGTGTATTATGAATCAAAATCACAAAGAAGAGAGGAGAGGGGGATTTGGCCGAATGGGGGGGGGGTTTAGGGCTAGGGTTTTGTTTTTTGTTGTTAAGGTTTAGTTTAAGTTTATTACACTTAACCCCCTTTTGTTTATAATTCATAAAAACTTATATTTTTAGACAATTTTTAAATAGCCTTTAACTACAAAATACAAACATTATTAATCACTAATAATAATCATATACATTCTCAATTAACCACAAAACACATGGAATATATATATTACACGTAGTCACGGTATCGTTTAAAATTCGCAAATAATATTTAAATCGCATAAGCATAACCTAATAATCACCTTATTGGTTAAATTATTATTAGTTTATCATTGTTAATTATTACTAAGTCACCAACGTTTAACGACAACTAGTGTGTGCTCATGACACATGTATGCAAGACCTAACGGAAACTAACAAAGTTTTGTAACAGAAAATTACCGGATGTCACATTATCCCCATGTTGAAATAACATTCGTCCTGAAAATTACGTTACATGTTTGAGTTACATCAATAGTCTACTACATTGGCATAAGAAAGAAATCATAACTGAATGGGTTTGGGTGAGTTGTGACATTATCCCCATGTTGAAAGAAATATCGTCCCGAAATTTAATCATTACCTTTGCCATAGTGGTCGTTGTTTCGAACAGATGGGGGTACTTGAGCTTCATCTGATCCTCGTGTTCCCACATGAACTACGGTCCACGTTAGAGTTCCAGCGAACCTTGACGATAGGGATTTTGCTTTGTTTCAAGGTCTTGTCCTCTCAGTCCATTACCTCAACTGGTTCTTCAATGAATCATAGTTGTTCGTCGACTTGTACTTCCTCGAGCGGTACAATCAAAGTCTCATGAGCTAAACATTTCTTCCAATTCGAGACATGGAATGCATCATGGATTCCACTCAACGAATCGGTAGCCTTAATCGGTATGCCACCGGGCCAATCCTTTCGACGATCTCGAATGGTCCAACATACGTGGGTTAAGTTTCCTTTGTTTCCCAAAACGAATTACCCCTTTCCATGGGAAGACCTTTAACAAGACTTTATCACCGACTTGAAACTCTAAGAGTTTCCATCGTTTATCCATGTAGCTCTTATGTTTTTCTCGGGCTGCTGCCATACGATTTCTTATTTGTACTATCTTCTCAGTGGTCTTATGTACCAATTCAGGGCCAGTAATCGACTATCACCAATTTCTGCCCAACAGACCGGTGACCTATATTTCCACCTGTGAAGAGCCTCAAACGGTGCCGCTTGAATACTAGTATGGTAACTGTTGTTATAGGAAAATTTTACCAAAGGTAGATGAACTTCCTAATTATTCCCAAAATCGATTACACACGCTCGTAACATATCTTCCAAGGTCTCTATAGTGCGCTCACTCTGTCCGTTAGTCTGAGGATAATATGTGGTATTCATGTCTAAGCATGTACCCAGAGATTTCTGCAGCGACTGCCAGATATGAGAAGTAAAGAGAGAATCGCGATCAGAAATAATTGAGATTGGCACACTATGCCGAGAGACTACTTCCTTCAGATAGATCAAAGTCAACTTACCTATCTTATCCATTTCTTTGATTGCCAAGAAGTAAGCAGACTTAGTCAACCTATCCATAATCACCCATATTGTGTCACAGCCACTAGGAGTCCTGGGTAATTTAGTAATGAAATCCATAGAGATCTGCTTTCACTTCCATAATGGAGTCTCGGGTTGTTGCAGTAATCCAGATGGCTTTTGATACTCGATTTTCACAGCAGGTTAAACACGTGCTCACATAGGTAGCTACATCTGCCTTCATGTTAGGCCACCAATAGTACGCCTTTGGGTCATGATACATCTTCTCTAGGTGGTATAGTTCTTTTCGTGAACCTTCAGTTGTCTGAGGCGTAGGCTATCACCTTATCTCGCTACATCAAGACACAACCCAGTCCTTGAATGGATGTATCACAGTACACCACGAAATCATCCATTCCTTCCGGTAATGCCAGTATTGGTGTGCAGCAGAGTTTATGTTTCAACAACTGGAAAGCTGATTCCTGACTTTCTCCCTATTTAAATGTTGTACCCTTATATGTCAAGGCAGTGAGGGGTTGACCAATCTTGGAAAATCCCTCAATAAAGCGTCAATAGTAATAGTATCCCGCCAATCCAAGGAATTGACGTATCTCACTAGGCGTCTTAGGAACCGTCCAATTCTTGATTTCTTCCACCTTTTTAGGGTCTACATGGATTCCTTTCTAATTCACTATGTGACCCAATAACTAACACTTCTCAAATCCGAAGTCACACTTAGAGAATTTAGCATATAGTTTTTCCGCCTTTAGATGTTCTTCGTGTTCCTCCTTGGTCTTAGAATAGGGCAATATGTCATTGGTAAACACAATAACAAACTGATCGATGTAGGGTCTGCACACGCGGTTCATGAGGTCCATGAACACTGCTGGTGCATTAGTCAACCAAATGGCATGAGCAAAAATTCATAATGGCCATATCGAGTCCTGAATGCCGTCTTCGAGATGTCTTCTTCTTGAACTCACACTGATGATAACCGGACCGTAAGTCAATCTTAGAATAGTAACTGGATTTCCCAAGTTGATCAAATATTTCATCAATACGAGGTAAGGGGTACCATTTCTTGACTGTGACCTTGTTTAACTCCCTGTAGTCGATGCACATCCGAAATGTTCCATCCTTCTTCTTAATAAAAAGGACAGGGGCTCCCAAGGTGATGA
Source organism: Flaveria linearis (assembly GCA_024085815.1). Lineage (NCBI taxonomy): Eukaryota > Viridiplantae > Streptophyta > Magnoliopsida > Asterales > Asteraceae > Flaveria > Flaveria linearis. The sequence continues at coordinate 26,518,105 of CM044003.1, forward strand.
GCTAGGTCGGATAAAGCCCTTATCTAGCAGCTCTTGAAGTTATGATGAAAACACCTGTAATTCATTCGGTGCCAATCGATAAGGTGCTCTAGCGATTGGGGCCGCACTAGGAGTCAACTCAATCTGAAATTCCACTTGGCGATGAGGTGGTAATCCAGGTAGGTCCTCTGGACACACCTATGGAAAGTCACGAACCACTAGAATATCCTGCATATTCCTTTCCTCTTGCTGCTTGTCAGTCACCAAGGCCAGTATAGCTAGTCGATCTTTACGTAGCATCTTCTGCGCTTTTATGATTGATATGATGCCTATCAAAGCACCACTCCTTTGGCCCTTAACTGAAAGAATGTTTCCATCGTCAAGAGGAACACGTACAATCTTCTTATGACACACTACCTCTGCTTGTTTGCCGGATAGCCAATCCATTCCCACGATCACATCAAAGCTCCCTAGTGTAATGGGCATAAAATCTATGTCAAAAACGTGTCCGGCCAGTTCTATCTTACAACCCTTGTGAATGTGCATGATTGAATTTGTTTACCATCAGCTAACTCTATAGTATAGGTGATATCCAAGGTAGAAGGCATATCATTCATAAAACTACTAAATTTAGTGGAAATAAAACTGATATCGGCTCCAGTATCAAATAAAACAGTAGCAAAACGACCATTAACAAGAAATTTGCCAGTAACAGTAGTAGGGTCATTTAAAGCCTCACCTGAACCCATAACAAAGGATCTTCCCTTAGCTCCACCATTATTGCTACCATTGTTTCCACCATTCCCTGCATTGATGTTGTTGTTGCCATTGTTTCCGTATCGTTGCCATTTTTCCTCAATTGAGGGTAGTTTCTCTTGTAGTGTCCTTCTTTCCCACACTTGAAACAGCCCTTAGGAGTCTCCTGAGGTTGCTGGGGCTTCTTCATCATCTCACCACGACAATCCTTCGCTGCGTGTCACAACTTTCCACACCTTTGACATTTGAAGTTATCACACCTACCGGTGTGATGGTAGTTGCAACGGTTACACTTAGGATACCTTCCCATATATCCTCCTCGTCCTTGGTTGGTAGTGCTAGCCTAATTAAAACCTTGGTTGTTGTCAAACGTCCTCGGTTGTTGCTGATGTTGTTGTTGCTGCTGGTTGCCTGAATTTGATCCTTTCTTGTTTGGACCATCCCACTTGCGTTTATTGTCTGGTACACTCGCCACCACTAGTACACTAGCCACCATACCCTGTTTTGGCAGTTTACCTTGTTCCACTGCCTGGTCGGTCAACTTGTGAGCCAACTGAATTGCTTGCTGAATGGTGGTGGGGTTGGAGGCAGTGACAATGCTTTGGATTTTTGGAACCAAACCACGCAGGTACAACTCTATTCTTTTATGCATAAGGGTCACCACCGTGGGGCACAATGTTGCCAACTCGTGAGACCTGGTATTGTAGGCCTCAATCTAGAACCTTGCATCTTAGTTGCCATAGCTCTATTTCCAGTTTTTTTGCACCTCATCACGAGGGCGATACTCCTCAGTCATCATTGCCTTGAACTCATCCTTGGTAAGTTATTGGCCATCGCCTGACCTAACATTTGGACCTGGCCATTCCACCAAGAAAGTATTGCGCCCTCTAGAGTCCTGGTCGCTTACTTTACTAGGTCAACCGGCGGGTAGTTGCATTTGGTGAAGACTGATTCATTTTTCTCGAACCACCTAACCAGTCCAACAGCACCTTCAGCTCCACTGTAGTTGTGGGGCTTACAATCCAGAAAAGCCTTGTAAGTACAGGGTGGGGGTCCTATTTCAACAAATCAAAATTGTTTAGGTTAATAATTTATGGAAGCAACTAGAATGTTTGTCGAGTCACTTGTATCATTTACCTGCTGGCTGTGCAGCAGGCATTTATGCAGCGTGCACTGCAACCATTACCGCCTGCACATGCTCATTGATCAGAGCAGCCAGTTCTGCAGGGCTCATGTTAACCGCTCCTGCGCCTCGCCCACGTGCAGCGCCACGTCCACGACTACGTCCAGGGCCACGTCCACTACCACCGGCTTCCATTTTCACTTTACATTCACAAACAACAAAAATGAGTAACATGTAACATATTCATCTCATTAAAGCATAGTAGACATTAAGAAAATAAAGCAGTTTATCAACCATAATATTTATAACAAAATAATAACCAAAGATAAATAAATTGTAACCATTTTACAAATATTAAATCAATGTCAAAATTTTTAGTTTTTCAGTTGGGTGGGAAACAACCCTCCCACATAGGTTTTCAAAGGAAAGCACTATGTAGTCTAAGTCAAATGAAGGTGAAGATCAGTCTAGAACATCGGATCTATCACTGTCTTCCTCCATCTCATCGATCTCTTCTTCCTCTACTGGGGCTTCTTCCGGTTCTTCCTCGGGGTCTTCTTCTTCCTGCTCTTTCGGGGCTTCCTCTTGTTCTTCTTCAGGGTCTTCTTCTTGTTCAGGCTCCACCGCAGGTTCCGCAACTATGTACATTGCCGCGAACCGCGCCTCCAAGGTAGCAAGTCTCACCCAATGATCATGTATGGTGTCGTCTTGAGCCTCTGATCAGTGAGTCGTCTGAGCCATCCTGTCAGCCAAAGTGCGTTGATGTTGATAGCACTCGGATTGTAGGTCTTTCACATCAGCCACTTCTTTCTTTGTCTCTCGCATCTGATGTCATAGTTCGAAACCAACCCAGTAAGCCACTGAGTCGTAGTTTCTCTGTGTCCAAGGCAGCAACCACAGCTGTAATCATCAGCTCGGTAGATTGTTCTGTCTGAGGGGGGAAGTGTAGACTGCCCAGAACTGTTCCTAGTTCTTGGCCTCTTAGTACGCACGCGCTCCCTATACATCATGTGGTCCACATATTTAGATAACAGTTCCAATCCTGTAGGGCATCGTGTTCCATCAGTGCGAACGGTTGATCCCAATTCATCTGTCCAGGAGGGTAGTCAAGTCAAGGCCACTCAGGTGTTCGGTCAGGTATAGGTGGAGAAGGAGGGGAGTTAGAACGTGTAGGGGATTCTGAACCTGCTGGTCTCTTACCCGCAGCTCGTGAAGATGATGCCATACTGTAGAGTACGTGATAGGTGAATGCTAATGAGTATACAGTAGGGGAATAAAGAACAAGTAACTAGCTAACTGTGTGAGGTTATAGACTAGTGTGTATGCAACCTAGTTCCCTATAACCAATGGCTCTGATACCAGTCTGTCACACCCTCAAAATTCACGTGTAGGGTTTTACCGCGAGGCGTGTGAACAAACCAAGATCCCAGTCATTAGTTACTCAGAATGACACTATATGCAACGTATAAAATAAATACCAATGAGTTTAAGGCTGAAAACTGTGCGGAAGTGTTTGTAAATAAGTTAAACTCAAAGTACTGAAAATGTAAATTTTCAAAACACGCACCAAACCATTATTTAAAACTTAAAAGTAATAAATTTTTTTGACACAATAAGAAGTATTGCAAAGCATACGGAATGTGATGTGCTTCTACTGGCAGCCAGAGCTAACGACCTGAGAATAGCATACTAAAAAGTCAACACAATGGTTGGTGAGTTCAAGAGTTTGCGTTTAATATAAATAGTAATAGTTATTAAACATTAAAGGTCCATTAAACTAGATGCTAATCTAAATTCATAAGTAGTAACAATCGTGATTTCGCGATCGAAGCTGACATGTGTTTCGTTTGTTTGCCTCCTATCATAACCTACCAAGTTGTGATGATTTTTATGTTTAGGACAATATGCACCCGTTTGACCTCGAGTCGCAAGGGTGGGGCTTGTCAGGCCCAGTAGTACTACTCAGCTTTTCCCGCTAATTACCAATATTAACGATCCGAAAGTGTGAGGACTTTCCAAGGTATATTACACTACGTTACACTATGCACAACTTATAATAGTAACGTGTTTATAAACAAGTATGCTATCTCCCCAAAAAGAGAAAGTGTATAAAAGTAGGCCATGAAATCACCTGGTGTGCACTCGAATGATATTAAAGCTAACTTGAGAGAGGGAAAGACAACCTTCAGAGGTTACCTAGAACACGCAAGTACATAAGTAAGTGTAAACAAAATCTCTAACAACACTAAGTGCACAATTAACACATTGACCAAATGTTTTAGAAAACAAGACTCATTTGACCTAGTCCCCACGTTTGACCCGTTGGTGACATATTTGTTTAATTTGCATTTAATCAAGTGTAGCAATGTATCATACATGACAATGATACAAGTAATCCATGTATATCCCATCATTAACTCTAGTTCTAACAAGATCCTTACACTACTTAGTTTCGAATAATCACATTGATCACCAGTTTCATAAAAATCAACATTCATAGCAATGAGCAATTCCTGTTAGGACCATTTTCGTACGGAGTACTAACGGATTCTGCGTGAGACCAGATCAATAGCGCGGAATTCTATTTGATTGGCGATCCATCAGTGAGAACGACAACCTGATCGATCTAACGATTAAACAAACGTTAAGAACGAGTTGGAATCGATCAGGAACGAACTGTGAAGTTGGATGGACGAACTGGGACGTTCTGGACGGCTAGGATATGATAGTATTCGAAGTGTTATGTTTTTCCACAAATTATGTGGTATTTATAGGTTTTAGTATCCATTATACGACTTAACCATTAGCATGGTTCAGTCGTGCGACTGACTCACGCGTTTGACTCTTACGCACGACTGAAGGTTCAGTCGTGCGAATGAGTCAATCTTATATCTCAATCATACGACTGATCTAGTCTCCTGGGTCAGTCGTGCGACTAGTCCATAAGTATGTTTCATTCGTGCGTATGGTCCATAAGTATGGTCCATTAGCATGAATAACCACCCGACTGAGTTGAACACATTTTTGAATCATTATTGACTTAGAACTATGTACAACAACCTCAAACCTATATATAATGTTCATAAATATGAGTAATATCAATTACAATAAGAATATGATATAAACAAAGATAATTAAACATCAAAACGCATATCATATGTCATTAAGCATTTGCATTACATATGTATAAGAAATGAAAGACATTTACATTGAAGTACATAAACTAGGAACAGTGTATCAACAAACTCCCCCTTGGACCTAGTTTTTCTATTATCTAACATTCTTCACATGTTCTTGAAATTCTTGTACTTCTCCTCTTTGGTAACTCCTACGTGTATCTCAAAGCAAAGCAGAGTCGTATAACGTGTTGGAACTGGAGAGCTTGTACAATATCCTGTGTGTCATAGATTAGTGGCCACTTGTACAATGTATAAACATCATCAGCAGACAAGTTAGTGAGCCATATTAGGTCAAATACCCTGATCGTCTCTATCTTACCTTCTCTGTTCAAAACTATGACCGCTTCCCTCCCTCTAATCATAATACCACCATTTGAAGTGTAGAGTGAAGTCCTGAGGCATATCCTATAATAGGATCTTAGACATCGTGCATGGGTGACTCCACTTCAGCACCACCTTAGGCTTACTAGTGATAGGGTCAACTTCAGTCTTATGAATGAACCTCTTAGGTTGTTGAGGTCTGAAGTTTACCCATATGGTGTGGTATTCTCTCTTCAATGCCATCTCAAACAGCCCGACATCTTCCTCGGGTTGGCATACAAAAGATCTAAACGACCAATCTGTTTAGCTCAAAACCAGGGAGAGTCTTCAGATCATATGGATATCTGAAGTACTCAATTCCCTTCTCCCGTTTCACAGCATACACATCCATATCTTCAAAATAAGCCTAACTAATGATCTTTCCTGACACCTTCTGATGTCTCTTAACCCAATACAATTTGGTATAGGCGTTTATCATTATAGGTTCGCGTTGTGCTTTCATCTCTGTCAAACACGCCGACCATTCAGCCTTCTTAAGATCAACATCAGCATCTGTAGCTTGGGCTTTACCTTCATCCTTTTCCTTTTCCTTCTCTTTCTCATCGAGTGTGCCAAAAGTATCACTGCCAAATGTTTCACCCAAGTCGGGGATAACATTACCCTAGGGTCAATGTACTCAGGATAGTAGTCTGATGTGACATCTTCGATCTCTATTTCATCAACACCTTGTAGCTCCTCGTCATTCACAACATCGACTTCCGAAGCATCTTTGACAAGCTCATCAGGATTTAGTCTGAACATATCAGTGAGTTGCTCATCAGTCAAGTAGTGGATGATTTCTCCTTCCTCTGGAGTGTAACTCACAGACCATCTTACAATCCCTTGCAAATCAAGAATCATAGTGAGTTGAGTCTTGATTTGCTGAAGGGGAGCAATATCATAATCATCGGTCTGTTGAGTTGTATTTTTCCCTTGATCTTGTGACTCTTTAGCTTGAGGAGCTGAGGATGAGGCTCCTTGCAAATTAAGAATCATAGTGAGTTGAGCCTTTCCCTTGTTGATTGAGTTGAGGCTGATGTAGTTGCATCACCTGCTTGATTATCCTCCTCCTCATCATCATCCCTCTTATCCTTTCCAATCCCTCCGGCTCCTCCTCATCACCTTCTTCATCTGATTCATCATCACTTGAATCATCATCATCATCATCTCCATCATCATCTCCATCACCCTTAATCTTAGAGGCTCACCCTTCGTTCCCTTCAGCCTTAACATCATCTTCTTATTCTTCTTCTCCGAATCCTCTATTCGTTTGGCAGATGCAAGAACTAGCTCGTTTTGAGCTTGTAGGGCATTGCGACCTCAAACTAAAGCTCTCTCATGAACTTCGTTCTTCTCAGTAAGCTGGATAATCTGCTTGCCCTGTGCTGCATTTACTACCATCAGTTGGTTCAGCTGGATGGCTCTTAGATCATCAGTTGCTAACAGCTTCAGCACTAATCTGTTTAGGCTGGCCAACTGTTCCTCTAACCCAATCGTGGGTAGAGTAGAGCTCTGTGGAGGTGGGAACTAGGAAGATGTGCCCGCTTGGGGAATAGTAGGTACAGTGGTGGATGTGATGTAGATGGGAGTAGGAGTGGGAATGGATTATGGTGAACTATTTTGGGTATGGTGGGTGAGGTGGATGTGGATATATGAGTGGTGGATGGTATGGTAGTGGTGGTACTGTCAGTGACAGTGGTGGTGGCAGTGGCTGTGGTGGTGTCAGTGGCTGTGGTGGTTCAGTGACAGTGGTGGTGGCAGTGGCTGTGGTGGTGGAAGAACTGATCAGTACAAATCTCTGCCTCTTGCCCTTCTTGCCATAGGCTTGGGCCATTCGTTTCCCTCCTAGAACCCTTGGCAATCGGGGCTCCCCCTGAGCTCATCGGTTGGTCGGGTGTGTATGACTGATCTGTGACATCAGTGTCACCACCCTCAGGTCCAGTTTGGCGTCCGCCAACTGCCTCTTTCCCCTTCTCTGTAGCAACAACCCTCCTACCTACTCTCCTTGTGAGAGGCTCATCATCAGACTCATCGTCATCATCGTCCAGGATCATGACCGGCTCAACATCGGAGTCGTTGTCGTCATGGCGCCACTTCTTTTTGGCTGGTGCGACATAATCAATGTTGGCCAGATGACCAAATAATCTCCTGACCGGGGGCTTCACCTGCTTGCCTCGGTATACCTTCATCCTACCCAGGGTAGTATCATCCATGACATCTAGTACTACCTCGTCATCCTTATTCTTGGGTACATGCAAAAACCCTCCTTCCCCTTTGCCTCTATGTTCTCCCTCAATACCCGAAGAACATCCTCGAAAAACTGAACGGGTGGTTCAGTACCAGTGCAAGAATGCATTCTGGATTTGATCACTCATCTCGTCAAATCCTCCTCTCCTTGATGTGATGCACTTGAGGATCACATGTGCCAAGTACTTGAACTACGGGCACATGTTGCTCTTGTTAAGCACGCCAACATTGATGTCACCGGCGTACTTGATCCTCAAGAAGCAACCCCTAACTGTCAGGGGATGTAGCTTGGTTGGGTAGTCTCCATCCTCTCCCAAATCCAAGACTCTCCTAAAGTCGTCTTCCCCTATATCATTTCTAGTCCTAAGATAGAACTTCGGATCCTGTACGGCTCGACTGAGCGATCAACCACTGCATTCTCCTAGAATGCCTGCTAAATGGATCGATACGGTGTGCAGGGAGCTGAAACTGCTCTATATATCCTCGACCGTCGAAGGAAGTCTATGATCCCAACAACTCTGAAGCATTCCTATACGTAGGGTCAAGATAAGCAATATATTATGCTTAGTGCTCATTGTCCATCTTTCAACCATTTTGACTACAACACAAGTAACAATCACGTTAGATCCGTTCACAAGAGAGAACATTTGAGTTAGAACAGATTATACTCAACTGGTTCAATCGTACGATTGAACCATACGATTGAACTCAGTCGTACGATTAAGCCTCCGACTGAACCTAGTCGTATGCCATGACATGCGGTTGAGTCAGTCGTGCAACTGAGTCACCGATTGATTCAATTGTGCGATGAAATCGTGCATCTGGCTCTATTGATGTGACTGAAGTTCATCCGTATGTCCTTTCGCATATGAACTGTGCGAGTCCAAAATTTTGAATCGTTGTCAAAACAGTCATTTACACCTCAAGATTGGATTCATTAGACGCGCATGGATTCGATATTACACTTATTGTCTTTAAATACATGTTTAGGTCCATTTAAGTGTTCTATTTTAGGGTTCATTGTCTTGGTTCTTGTTTTAAGTGATTCGGACATTTTGGATTGATTATTTATCATTCTCATATTGTATGTTTTCAATCTCACTGTACCTGTAGATAGGATAACAATCGGTTAGTAAGGCGAAATCAGTGGCAGTTACAGAAACAATTTGAAAAGGTTGGCTTGGTAATCGGAGGTTTCTGAGAGTTTTTTGAAGTCAAGTGTAGGGCTACGGTCGATTGAGCCCCCTTTTATACTGATTTGTTTTTCAGTCGTGTACTGGACCCATACGCATGATTCATTCATGCGAACTGAGGTTCAGTCGTACGACTAACTTAGACTCTTTCAGCCAGTCTTACGATTGGTTCATACTTGCGATCCAATCTTATACTTGACCCATACTCATGGTCCAATCGTGTGATTGGCTCATACTCATGGTCCATTCGTGCGATTGGTTCATACTTATGGTCCAATCGTGCGACTGGTTCATACTTATGGTCCAATCGTGCGATTGGTTCATACTTATGGTCCAATCGTGTAATTAGTCCATAGTTATGATTTTGACTTCATTTGTCCCAACCTTTCAAAAACTTGAATTTGATATATAAAATTATGATCATTGATCATCTCAGACATGATCCTTTTAACTGAAAACCATTTGATCACCTCAGACGTGATCCTTTTAATTGAAACCGTTTGATCAGCCTCAAACGTGATCCTTTTACGTGAAAACCTTGTGCTCACCTCAGACGTGATCCTTTTACTTTAAAACCTTGTGATCACCTCAGACATGATCCTTTTAACATTTTAGAAACAAGCTTTTACCGGATAATGTTAGTTCAATTTGTGGCACTCACAGATTTCATCTTGTTTCATAGTCCGACATCGCTCGATACTAACATAACCACAAGCCAAAAAAAACTTAAAACAAACTAAATTAAGACAATCTTTTTTAATTTTTCATTCGAGGTAGGTTGAAAACATTTTAACATTCCTTAAACGATTTCTCCCCCTGAGAAGAACAGCTTCAAGCATTTTCATCTTATCTTGAAAGATCTTATGGAATCATACTGTCGATAAACATAATCATTTAGGACCTATTATATTTACGTAGATACAGAGAACTTTATATTTACCAATCATAGAGTCTATTCATGTAAGAGTCAGGAGCACTAACAGGAAATCATGCTAGAGCTTTTATGTAGCAATATTGATTTTGACCATTGGGGAATGCTGCCAGATGATTGTCAGTATATTTGGTCCACCTAAATCCATACACAGATTTTTGACATAAATTGGTGATTATTTAGGTTTATTATTTCAACAGGTATTTGTGGATCCCACACTTATATGGTAATCAACTTTCCTCAGGAGAATTTTGAGCGGTCTACGGGTTTGATAAGAAGAAACTATTCTTAAGGAGCTTTCAAAGAGATGCCAAGCCTCAGGATAGTGCCATCGAACAGCAGAGAGGCGCAAACAACAATGAATTCTAGAATATTTAGATTGTGCTTATCCTCAGGTCAGTGCCATCGCACAGTAGAGAGGCACAAACCTATCTTCTGTTAGAGCAATTTTATTTTACACATACCGCACCAACAACATTTTCATTAGCTTGATTGCGTTTTCACATTTTCATGCACTTTGCTCCTTTTTATGGTCGTCCGCACACATTTGTGGTGTTCATTTTACTCTTCACCCCTTATTGGAAATAAGTTGATTGTGTTAACCAGGGATGAGATGAACACCCACAGCCTGTTGAATGATTTAGTTTTTAAAGTTGTTCACCAATGAAGTCTACTAGTCTATTGTGTTGAATCTACCGACACATCATATAATGGACTAGCACCACTTTCTTTATGTAACCACAGTAGCAGACTAGCTTACTATCATTTTTCAACTCATCAGGCTTTGACTTCTTAGACTAATAATTTTCTGTAACTTTGAATATAACATTGTTGAACATTTAAATCTTTTGGTGTCCCAAACAATTCGATGCCTGTGTACTATCATTTTCCATTATCTTGAATCAATTTCACTGATTTGATGTCTTTCCTTTTCAGCTTATCTGCCTGCCCCCGTTTTTTTAAGTAATTTAATACTAACTACTGAAACTAAAACTATTCCCCCCTAAAATTCTAAAACCGAAATCTTTGTGTGTTTTTGGAAATTTTAAAGACAGAAAAAATAAATAAAGAAAGTAAAATTAAAATTAAAAACACAGAGACGGACTATGAACTTGATTTTTCTGGAATCACATCATCTTTTTTTTAGCGCCATTAACCTCTAATAGATAATGAAATCGAGGTTTATCAAAAGCTTTTTGTAGAGATCGGCGCGTTGGAAATCCATGTTAATTTTAACAAAATCGATTTTATTGTTTTTCAAAACAGTCACGTATAAAGTGATATTTAATTCGATGTGTTTAGTTTTGGGGTTGGACCGGATTTTTGGTGACAGCAATAGTAGCAGAATTATCAAACAATATATGGGTGTTAGGAGATTCCAAACCATAGTCTCGCATTTGCTAGTCGAATCCAGATGATTTGTGAATAGCAACTTGCCGCAGCAACGTATTCAGCTTCACATGTTGACAGAGCAACAGACGTCTGCTTCTTACACAGCCAGGTGACTAATCGTCTTCTAAAGAACTGACATCCCGCAGATGTTGACTTGTAATTCATCTTGCAACCACCATAAACTGAGTCACACTTACACTGTTAGCTAAAGTCCATCATCATGAGGAACCATAACCCAAGCGTTGGAGTACCCTTCAGATAACAAAGTCCTTTTTACCCCAGTCAGATGATTTATTTTTGGTTTTCTGATATCTGGAAACAGAGACACGTGGCGTACATAATATCAGGACGAGAAGCTGTGAGGTACATCAAAGATCCGATCATTCCTCGATATATGTGGCATCTACTTAATGCACTATTTTCATTGAGTGCCACATCACGGTTCGTGCCAAGTGGAGTACCTGCAACCGTTGCATTCTCCATGTCGAACCGACTAAGGTTATCTCCAACATATTTGGTCTAATGCAGGAAGATTCCATTTGGTCTGATCTACCTGTAAACACAAGAAAGAACTTCATCTCTCCCATGACACTCATTTCAAACTCAGCTTTCATGGAACTTCCTACACATAATGTGTTGATAATGTGTTGATACATTGTTCCTAGTTTATGTTCTTCATAATGTCTTTCATTTCTTACACATATGTAATGAAAAATTTGAATGAAATATGATATGCTTTTGTGTTTAATTGTCTTTGTTTATATCATATTCGTATTGTAATTAGTATTACTTATATTGATGAACATTATATATAGGTTTGAGTTGTTGTACATAGTTCGAGTCAATAATGATTCAGAAATGTATTCAACTTACTCAAGTGGTTATTCATGCTAATGGACCATACTTATGGACCATACATACAAGTGAACCATACTTATGGACCAGTCGCACGACTAAACCAGGAGACTGGATCAGTCGTATGACTGAGACGCAAGATTGGTTCAGTCGCACGACTGAACCTTCAGTCATGCGTATGAGTCAGACGCATGAGTCAGTCGCACGACTGAACCATGCTAATGGTTCAGTCGTACGAATGGACACTGAAAACCTATAAATACCTCATAATTCATGGAAAAACAGAACACTTCGAATACTATCATACCCTAGCCGTCCAGAGCGTCTCAAGTCGTCCATCTAAGTTCATAGTTTGTTCCTGATCGATTCCAACTCGTTCTTAACGTTTGTTTTAATCGTTACATCGATCAGGTTATTCGTTCACACTGATTGGATCACACCATCAAATAGAATTTCGTGCTATTTGATCTGGTCTCACGCAGAATCTGTTAGTACTCCGTACAAAAACGGTCCTAACAAGTGGTATCAGTGCTTTGGCTTGTGATTTTGCGTGGATTCGATTAGTTTTGGTGTTAAAATTAACGTTTTTTAATCAAAAGATCCACTTTTTGCTTCAAAAACGTGTTTTTGACGAGTGCATGTGTTAAAGTTTTGATTTTTCAACATACGGCAGATTAGGGTTCATGAAAAAATTGTATTTTGTGTCTAAGTGTTCAAAAATTCGACTTTTTCAAACCACAGCAGCCTCAGTCGCACGATTAGCTCAATCGCACGAGTGAATCTCATTCGCATAGTTCAATCGCACGACTAGACTCATTCGCGTAGTTCATTCGCACGGTTAAGCTATTCCAGTCGGTTGACCTCAATCGTACTCTTCATTCGCATGAATGAATCCAATTGTACGATTTAACTCATTCGCATCCTTCAATCGCACGATTGAGCCAGTCGCCTTGCTCAATCGCACAAGTGACTCTGTCTTATCTTAGGTTTGTTAAAGTTTAAGCAACGGAAGACCAGTTTGCTGCATTTACTGCCGGAAAAGACTCACGTATGCAGAGTCTTCTTCTTCTGGAGAATGAGATTGGGAATCACAACAAACCACCAAAGTTGATGACGTTGGATGAGTATCCTTAGTGGAAACGGCGGTTTGAGATCTACTTGAATGGAGTTGACCCTAATCTTTGGACATCTATAGAGACTGGTTTATATTGTACCAATCAGTGCTAATAGGGTGAAGTTGACTTTGGGGGGTAAGAATTAGCTTAGAAAGTTCTATATAACGCTGAAAAGAAGGCGTATGCACTGTTGACTCAATCCATACCTAAAGACATATTCCATCAATTCTCTGAAAACAAGCAGTCAAAGAAGCTGTGAGAGGCGTTAGAAAAGAGATATGATGGTAATGCAACCCTGAAGGCGCTGAAAGCTAAAGCTCTCAAAAATGAGTTTGATAATTTCTCACTATAGGAAATGAGAGCTTAGATGATATCATTGATCGGTTTCTCATTTGATGAGTGAACTACGTACACATGGTGTGACCACATCTATGGAAGACAAAGTTTCTAGTTTTGCTGATGGTCTGCCAGACAAATGGGATCCATTTGTGTCTAATCTGAGACAAATGAACACTTGCTACTTTAGACATAAATGATTTCATTTTGAAGTTAAGGGAGGAAGAAACTACGGCTGAAATACAAGTCTAAGAAAGGATCCTACACTTAGAATCCTTCACTGTACAACTCTGTTCCCACTCTAGCTTCATCAGGGGCACCGCTTCAAACGGCATTTGTGTCTAATTTATCTGCTCCTTCCCAAAGCAGTTCCTCGGGAAGCAAAGCGTCAGGTTCATCTGGAACCCAATACATAGTTTCTGATTCCAAACCTACCAAGCTGAAGACCGAGAATCTTGGAAATGTCACTGTGGAAGTTGCCAAAGAGCACATGGACCTTTTAGAAGCAGTTGTTCAGTCTTATAACGGTTTAGTCGCTGGTAAGATTGGAAACTGTCATCTAGCCGATGAAGATTATGAGCAGGTAGATGAAACTGAGCTGGAAAGATGGATATCATGTGGGCCTTAGCCAGTGCTGTTAGAAGGGCTAAGAAGTTTGTTAAGAAGACTGGGCAGAACTTGGTTACACCAAAGACACTACATTTGAGTTTGATAAAACCAAGGTCACGTGCTTCAATTGTGGTGAAAAGGGGCACTTTAAACGTGAATGTGTAAAGCCGAAGAAGACGGGTAATGGAAACCCTTTTCCTTCATTCAACCGTCAGGACAAAGAGAAGATTGGGGCATCATCAAGCAAAGAGTAAAAAGCTATGGTAGCTCAAGGCGATGAAGGACAAGATTGGTCCTTTCGATTCGTATCTGAGGGAGAGTCAAATGTAGCACAGGTTGATGATTTGGATGATGGATCTGCAAGCGAGGGAGACATCATAGCTGAACATGCACGTTCAGATATTGAAGAAGCTATGGATATGGTTGATTATCTTGTGGAAAGAAGAGGTGAATGCTACAAACTCAGAATCTCTAGTTATTGAAGAGTCTGACTCTGCATTTATGCCGATTCATCCAGTTCCGCAAAGGTATACTCCAAAGACGAATTGCTTGATAAACATGCTTGTGCTGAATGTGATAAATTTGGAGAAAGTATTGACTTAAAATTTGCTAGGTTTTAGAAACAATGATAATCTGGTAAATGATTTAAAACTGTGAACTGAAGCAAACCGTGTTTTAAAACAAAATGAGTGTAGTTTTAAGGAAAAGATTTAACTACTAGGGAAACAACTAAGGGAAACCGAGGTTGTTGACCTAAATCAATCAAATGAAATTAAGTTCTATCTAACTACTTTAGAGGAAACTAAAAAGGAAAAATCAGTGTTGCTAGTTGAAGTTGAATCTTTAAAACAAAAACTGCATAGTGTAGCAAGTTCCTCTCACATAGTTCAGAACTTAGTGAAGAATGAAATGGTAGGGAAGGTCTGGGATACAAAGTAGTACCACCATCACATGCAATCCTTTTAAATACTAAATGTAACCAATAAACAATACCCGGTTAAGGATCATATGGTGACTACTCCTCTGGTCATGATCCAGAGTCCACCGGTAAACCTGTGCAGCCTGTCACTGAACAGAAGGCTACTACTTCAGGATTAAAAGATAATTAAGTGCTAAAGAGGATTTGTGCATTAAAGTTGAAAAGGATAATGTTGGTCGGGTCACAAACATCGACGTCAAAACCTAAGAATTCTAAACCAACAAACCTAAACGTGTAAATCATCAAAATCCTAAAAAAAAGAAAGAAAAAAGCGTTCAAAATGTCAAAATAATTAAATTTATTAAGAAGGTGAAGCATCTAAGAAGGATGAGAAACAGGCCAGCTCCCAACCAGACTCAACCCCTCACAGAAGATCTCCCCACCTGTCGAAGGGAGATCCTGCTATAACTGTGGAAAAAGAGGACATATTTCTTCCAATTGTCCTCATTAGCAGACAACCCAAAGAAAATTTGAGCTTTTTGATGAAAAACCAGATTTTTCAAAATAGATCTAATACTCCTCCAAGACACCAAAGTCAACACAGACAAGCTCAAAGCGAAGCTGTGTTGCCTAAGCTAAACCTAGGACTATTAGTGAACCAAAAGTTTCATACCATAAGTCAGTCGTCTGTTTACCACAACAGGCCTTACACAAACAGTTTTATGGAAAGAAAAATCAAGTAACGTGTTTGAAGTGAGGAGAAGAAGAAAAGATGTGTCCTCGTCCTCTGAAGGTCAGTGGGTTGAGATCATGATGTGTGATATCTCTGGAAAACCCAACCAGTAAAGGCTTAGGTCCCCTAACCTGAACTAATCATTCCTTCTTTGTGCTGGTTTTCCGCTACAAACGTTATCACTAATACCTGGATTCTTGATAGTGGCTTCCAGGCACCTGACACTAATCATTTTCCTTCCACCCAACTTGGAGTATCTGGGCCCTTTTGGCGCACACCTGCATGCTGCTAAAGAAAAATCAGACTAGGAGTTCTGCGAGAATCAGAAGAGGTATTTCCTTGGATATCGGAAGAAGTTATTCTTCCGAAGCACTTTATCCTTCGGAAGACATTGCTATGTCCAGCAGATAAAAGTATGGTCCCTGACAGTCCGCTGCAGACCTCTGATACAGCATGGCATCTTCCTAAAGAGCCATGTTGTTGACCATACTTTATTCTACTGTTCACCTTTTTATGATAGTACATGTTACCAACTTTAGTTGGTGACAAAAGGTAAGTCAGGACATGTCCTGACTACCAACTTTCAGACAAAATGTCTGAAAGACCTCACCTAGAGTCTTGTAGTATAGATGTAGGTTAGAGGTGTCCAGCTGGAATCAAAGTATTCCCGGCTGTAGGTAGTATTATATATCTCTTCTCCCTGTAACTCTTTATGTAAGTGATTTGAGTCCAAGTGTCTTGTAATCCTTTGAGTTGAGAAGCAATATAAAAGTACCTTGAAATTACTTGCTGTGTTAATTTTCTTACTGTTGTTACTTGTTATATTGTGATCAACTCTTAAAGACTGCTTGCCGAGTGTTGATTCACAGTGAGTTGAGAGAAAAACCACCCGAAATCCGATCCTGCAATTGGTATCAGAGCACCAGGCTCTTGATTGTGAGATCTTACCATCCTAATCAACCTGTTTTTCACTCCTACCACAATCCACTCACTCAAATGCTGCTCTCTCCAAGGCTGATATGGAAACGGTACCTTGACCAAGTCCCCTATGATCACCCCTGAAGACTTTGACACATGGTGTATCAGGATGGAAGGCTTCATCAAGTGTCAAGACTCAAGGATGTGGGACTCCATTGTCAATGGTCCCTTCATACCAAGCACTACATCTGCCACTGGTAATCGCATCATTCCAAAAGATGTTGATGATTACTCAGAGGAAGATAGGAAAGAATAGAGCTAGATCAAAGGGCTATGACTTGTCTCCAAACTGCTCTCCCCAACTCCGTCTACAGACGCTTCAAGAAGTGCAAGACTGCTAAAGATTTATGGGAAGCTTTGAAGCTGATGTATGAGGGATCCAAGGAAACTCAAGAGAACAAGAAGATCTCTTGAAGCAGCAGTTTGAGAACTTTACTTTCAAGGCTGGTGAGACCTTGACTCAACAATACTTCAGGTATGTTGAGCTAGTAGATACTCTGGCAGATATTGGAGTAGCTCTTGAGAACAGAGACATAGTTAGGAAGTTCATGTTCTCCTTCCTAAGCTATGGACTCACTACTGTGTTGTCATCAAGAGAACTTCGGACCTTAAGACTCTTTCTCTCACAGAGTTGTATGGTATCCTAAGTGCATTTCAGATGGAGATGAACATGCAGAACTCCTCTGACCACTCCATAACCAACAGAGTTCAGCCCTTCATGTGGTTGAAAGGGAAAGCATGGAACCACAACATCAGTTGCTATGCTACCCTGACAACTCACATACTGGACCCTTCATCACTCTACCTGAGACTCCAAAGTCTCAAAAGGTTCAACACAACTCCTTTCAGGATAGTTGTGCCTTTGTCTCTGGAAGTGGACACTCTGGTGATTTTCAATACTGCTTTGATGATCTTGAGTGCTTCAATCCAGATGATGTGGAGTACATGGACATTGTCCAGCAGATGGCTCTTTTAACTTACAGAGCGAAGAAGTTCTTCAAGAGACTGGAAGGCAATTCCCTCAAAACCAGTCAACAGCAAGTTTGGGTTTGATAAGAGCAAAGCAAGGTGCTACAACTGCAACCAACTTGGTCACTTTGCTAGGGAATGCAAGGCTCCCAAGAACAACCCGGGAACCCCACAGGCCTCCACACATCCCACTGCTCCCAAGCATGAAGAAAAGTCAACTGAAACAGCTGCTGTTGCTCAGGAAGTTGACTGGAGCTTCATGGTACAGGATGTGACTCCCGCTCAAGCACTCATGGCCGGAACAGATGATGATCAGGTATATGAACATCTTTGTACTGCTGCCTGTATTGCTAAAGTTAAATTGTATAAGGATTACATTTCGGAAATCAGATCTGAGGTTGAGTCTTTAAATGTGCTAAAATCTGACTTTAAAAGAGCTGAATCTGACTATCAAAGAAAATTGATGAGTTAGAGAAAACTGTGTCTCTTTTAAAACATGAAAAGACTAACTACAAGACTCAAATCAAAGATCTGATCTCCAAACTTTCTGAAGTTCAAGCCCAGTTAGTCACAGCTGAGGCTCAGGCCAGAAGCAAGCTATTGCTGAGCAAAGCTTCCAAACTATTCTTGCATCAACCTCTCATTCCAAAATGTTTTATCAAAACAAAGAAGGTTGGGAACCAGTGAAATAGCTCCACCACACTCTTATGAGTCTATAAGACTACCTAGATGTGGTACTGAAGAGCAAGAGGTTCCAACTGCTGACCCTTCTCCATTGGAACTAGAGGATGAAGGAAAATAGTGGCCTCCACAGGGGAGAAACAGGAGGATACACCCATCTCCACCTGTGATGACCAAATCCTGACCACCAAGGCAAGAAGAAGCAGAGCTAAAGCTGCTAGAAGGACTGCTAAGAAGGTTGCAGTCCAAGCTTAAGTTTGACCCTAAGCAAAAGGGTGTCTTCATTTCTGCCGGGTTTCAAGTGGTAGGTACTCCTGATTCAGGAAAGGAGTGTAGTACCAGCACTCCTGTCCTACTGAAGGATCAGAAGTCGGGAAAGTTGCTGATGAAGAGAAGAAACCCAAGAAACAGCAACCTGCAAGTTCCCAGAAGACTAACATTGCATGCATAATGTGTGGTCTGCACAACCACATGGCTAAAGATTGTTACTACAATCCAGCAAGCACACATTATGCAAATAATGTTAGAAAAGAAGTAGTCAGAGAAGGTTCTCAGTTGGACCACTTCAAAAGGTCCAAATGATGAAAAAGGGAAAGTTGGTCTCGGAAGCCAAGTTGCTTTCGGAAGAAACTGCTTCTTCCGAAGGGAAAATGGCTTCGGAAGCCAAACCTTCTAAGGTTCGGAAGAACAAGAAGGCTCCCTTGAAACCATCTCAGAAGAAGATACTTCGGAAGAAAAGGTGGTGAAGGCTTCTTCCGAAAAGAGAGAAGCTTCGGAAGAAGACCATGCTGCAAAAGCTTCAACAAGCTCATCCTCAAAGATCAACCAAAGGATGGATTGGAAGATCAAGGAAGATGCTGCAGCCCAAACCTCTTCTTCAACAATGACCTCTATTGAACCCCATTGCATATCTTTTGGTTCAATTATGTCACTATCTTTGGAAGAGCCCAGACCTGCAAGGCTTGGGCTTCCAAACAAAACTAACCATCTCATCTTATGTGCAGGGACATCCATTTGACAAGAACAACAATATCTGGATTGTAGATAGTGGATGCTCCAGGCACATGACAGGGAACAGATCTCTCCTTCAACAATTCCAGAACTTTGATGGAGGGCCTGTCCAATTTGGAGGTGAGGCCGGAGGATATATTTCGGCAGAGGAAGTATATCCAATGGCAGAATAAACATTGACAAAGTTCACTTTGTCAAACAGCTTGAACACAATCTGTTAAGTGTTTCTCTCAATTCTGTGATCAGAAGCATCAGATGCTTTTCACAGAACATGAGTGCATTATCCTCAAACCAGGGATGACAATTCCTCCGGAATTGGTGCTTCTCAGATCTCCCAGGAAAGGGATATGTACAAGCTGATATGAACAATGCTTCTCCTATGGGTGAAGTATCATGCTTTCTTTCCAAAGCTGATAGTGATGAGTCAACACTATGGCATAAACGCATGTGTCATGTGAATTTTAAAACAATGAATAAATTGGCTAAAAATAACTTGGTACATGGTTTGCCTAAAAAGGAATTTTTCTGCAAAGATAACTGTGTTGCATGCCTGAAAGGGAAACAACACAGATCATCTCATAAATCCAAATGTGTTAACTCTATCACTACTCCATTACACTTATTGCACATGGATCTCTTTGGTCCCACAAGTATAATGAGCATTGGAAGGAAATCATACTGCCTTGTGATCGTTGATGATTTTACAAGATTTACATGGGTATTCTTTTTAAGAAGTAAAGATGAAACTGCTGAAACTTTAAAATCTTTTATTCTTAAAATAGAAAATCAAATTGATCACAAGGTTAAGATTATTAGAAGTGATCAAGGGACTGAGTTTAAGAACTTCGTTCTTGACTCATTCTGTGACTCAAAGGGATTGCCAGACAATATAGTGCTCCCAGAACTCCTCAACAAAACGGTGTTGCTGAGAGGAGGAACAGGACACTTATTGAGGCTGCTCGGACCATGTTAGCTGATTCAAAGCTGCCTCTAACATTCTGGGCAGAGGCAGTCAGCACTGCATGCTATGTGCAGAACAGGGTTCTTGTAGTTAAGCCCCATGGAAAAACCCCTTATGAGTTATGGAACAAGAGGCCACCGTTCATTGGCTTTCTAAGGTCCTTTGGCTGCAGGTGTACCATACTTAACACAAAGGACAACTTGGCAAAGTTTGCTGAGAAGTCGGATGATGCTATCTTTATTGGATACTCTTCTAGCTCTAAAGCTTATAGAGTATACAATATTGAATCAACAATTTGAGGAGTCATCCAACATAGTTGTTAATGAGCACACTCCTTGTGTTAGGGGGAATGGACCTGAGTATATCTTTGATTTAGAATTGTTTCCAAACTATTCTAAACCATCTTGTGAGAATGTTTCAGCTGGAACAGGTGCTCAAAGTGATGCTGATGCTGATGCAGGTCAACTATATGAGCTTCCCAGACCTATTCCAATTCTCCAAGAGCTGAAGGGCAACAAGCTTCAACTATTCACAGATCTGACAGTGTAACTATCTCCAGAAATAGTGAAGCTTCAACAAGTGAATCACTTGATCAACCTCAAAGTTCCTCAGGTGATCCACTACAACACCAGGTTGAGGGAAGTGGTATTCTGAAGGAACAGGCAACTGTTAATACTACTTCACAACCAACCATTGATGATGTTCTCAATCATTCAATCAGTCCTCATTGAATGACTCTGAAACAGCAGTTGGACAGAGTGATCCAATCCTGATCAGAATATGTCTAACCTAGACTTATCTCTGCAATTGGAAGTGATTCCTCGTCTTAGGATTCACAACACTCATCCAACTGAGAACATCATAGGGAATGTCTCTGAGGGTGTGAGAACAAGAGGACAAACTCATCATGGGAATGTCTGCTTGTACTCATGCTTCCTGTCTCAGATGGAACCAAAGAAGGTAGAAGATGCCTTAAAGGATAGTAGTTGGGTTGAATCGATGCAGGAGGAGCTGCTTCAATTCAAAAGACAAAAGGTCTGGAATCTATGCCCACTACCATCTGGTCAAGTACCCATAGGCACTAAATGGGTATTCAGGAACAAGAAAGATGATAGAGGCTTGATTATCAAGAACAAGGCAAGCTAGTAGTTCAAGGGTACACCCAGGAGGAAGGAATTGATTATACTGATGTCTTTGCACCTGTTGCAAGACTTGAGGCAGTTAGGATCTTCCTTGCTTATGCT
This sequence comes from Flaveria linearis, assembly GCA_024085815.1. NCBI lineage: Eukaryota > Viridiplantae > Streptophyta > Magnoliopsida > Asterales > Asteraceae > Flaveria > Flaveria linearis. The sequence continues at coordinate 26,539,676 of CM044003.1, forward strand.
GCATCCAAGAACTTCACAGTCTACCAACTTGATGTCAAGTGTGCTTTTCTATATGGGGATATAGATAGGGAAATCTATGTGTGTCAACCTCCAGGATTTGAAGACCCACAGCACCCCAACTATGTGTGCAAGCTGGATAAAGCTCTATATGGGCTGCACCAAGCACCTAGGCTGTGGTATGAGACCTTGTCTCAGTTTCTCCTGAAGAATGGATACACTAGAGGTACCATTGACAAGACTCTTTTCATCAGAAAGAGTGGAGAAGACATTTTGCTTGTACAAGTCTATGTTGATGACATCATATTTGGTTCTTCAAACGACCAAATGTGCAAAGACTTTGAAAGCATTATGAAGCAGAAGTTTGAGATGAGTTCCATGGGAAAAATGGACTTTTTCCTTAGAATCCAGGTGAAACAGATGAAGGAAGGGTTCTTCATAAGTCAATCTAAGTATGTCTCAGACATCTTAGAAAGATTTGAAATGAAGACTGTAAACCAGCCAAGACACCCATACCCAGAAACCATAATCTTTGCCCTGACCTTGAGGGGGAGGATACTGATCAACATCAGTATAGAGCAATTATTGGTTCTCTGATGTATCTCACTGCAAGTAGACCAGATATCATGTTTGCCACATGCATTTGTGCAAGATATCAGGCTGCTCCGAAGGTGTCTCACCTAGCTGCTGCAAAGAGAATCCTCAGATACCTCAAAGGAGCACCTAAACTAGGTCTCTGGTATCCAAGAAATAGTGATTTCAATCTCTATGGATACTCTGACAGTGACTATGGTGGCTGCAACATTGACAAGAAATCAACATCAGGAGGATGTCAATTTCTTGGTGGAAGGATTATCTCATGGCAATGCAAGAAACAATCCTGTGTCTCTACATCAACTGCTGAAGCTGAATACATTGCTGCTGCTAGCTGCTGTGCTCAACTGCTATGGATTCAAAATCAGATGTTAGACTATGGGTTCAACTTCATGACTACTCCTATCCATATTGACAACAACAGTGCTATCTCCATTACTGAGAATCCGGTGAAGCACTCCAAGACAAAACACATTGATATCAGGTATCATTTCATTAGAGATATTCATGAGAAACAGCTGATAAAGTTAATCAAAGTTGACTCAAATGAACAATATGCTGATTTGTTCACAAAGGCATTTGATGAACAAAGATTTAAGTATCTCATATCAGCAATTGGGATGATAAACATTGAATAACTACCTCTTTTGAAACCTTTTTAAATGAGTAATGTCTTGTGTCAATACAATTTAAGCCCTGTTACAAAAGATCTTTAAATTATTCCAAGTGTAAATTCCTTCCGAAGAGGAACTAACTCTCGAAGATATTCTTGAATATCTTCCGAAGCTAAATTCCTCAATGGAAATTTTCTTCTCGGAAGAGTTTTTGGTCTCGAAGAAGCGATTGATTTTATATCAGATCTACTTCCGAAACTTATACAACTCTCCATTCGGAAAGACAGCTTTACCTTCGAAGCAATGCCTTGCTTCGGAAGATAAAGTGCCTTCAAAGGACAATTTTACCTTCGGAAGCAATATCATGCTTCGGAAGAGAATTGCCTTCGGAAGAAAATACCTTCGGAAATGTTTTACCCTCGGAAGTAAAGGTTTTTATATGTAACGGATATTTTTGGGCCCCACTCTGTAAAAAGTAAAGATTTTGTTGATAATGTCAGATTATTTAAAATTATCCTTGCCGCCATCTCATTTCATTCTCCGCCGTAAACCACCATACCACCCACAGTAACCACCACCATACCACTATTCACCCTTTTTAAATAATCTTGACTTATCAATTTCATCTTCTTTTACCACTTTACAGCCCTAACTGTTCCCTTCACTGTAAAACCCTCAATCTCACCCAATTTCAAGCTTACCTTTTCTCCAATGGCGCTAAACCCTCAGCACAACCAAGTCGCATTACTTGACTCGTCAAGGGATGCTGACTTCACCCAAATCATCACCTTTCTCACCGAATCCACCTACCTCACTGCACTCACAGTTAACCCAACCGTATACTCCAACCATATGTCAGAATTTTGGAGCAACGGAGAAACTACAGTGCTGAATGGGGTTCGAGTCCTGAGAACCAGAGTTTGTGGCCAAGAGTTGGTCATCAATGAACACATCATCAGGGAGCATCTCGAGCTTCACGATGATGGGGCTCCTACTGAGTTCCCCAAGGAAGACTTGGAAGGCACCTATATCCTCATGGGATATGGAGCGATGTCAGCAGGTCTACAGTATACAAGTTCAACTTCTCTTACCATTGGAAGTTCCTGCTGCACATTGTTTTGCACTGCCTCTCCAACAAATCAGGGGGTGGGATCAAATCCCATATGAACTAGGATGCCTAGTTCATGGGTTGGTGAGAGGCCTCAGATTCAACTACTCACGATTCGTGTTGAACAACCTAATCGCCAATCTCAGCAGGGATACATTCTTCATGTATCCCCGATTCCTTCAACACATAATCAACTGTGAGATGGAACCAAGCAAGCTTGTCTGTGCAGCTGCTCTTCCTGTTCCACACATGAGGCCTACCATCTTCAAGACACTGAAGAAGATGTCCACCAACTTCACTGGACGGTACACTCCATTACCTCCAGAGATGACTGAGCGCATAGCTCCTGGTGACATCCCTGTTCTCCCCACAGGTGATGAACCCACACCAGCAACATCCACCACAATACCAAAGCCTTCTTTACCCATCAAAGCCACATATCAGAGACGCCCCAAACGAACCCTTGTTCAATCTACTCTGATTGAACAAGCTCCTCCTGTTCACACCGAAAGGACTAGAGTGGAATCATGGGCTCCCACTCAGTCCGAGGTCACACCATCCTTCACATTTGACCTCAATGTGGTTTTTGAGCCTCCTCAGTCTCAAACCCCTGAGCCCGAACCCCAAGCCTTTAGCCCACAGGGTGAGTCTCTACACTCCCCTGTGCAGCTTTCTAGGGACAGCCCCACCATAGGCTCAATGCCTGTAGACATTGATCAAGGTCCCGGGTCAGTAGGACTAACCACCCTCTCTTTCACTGACCTTTTACTCCGAACTGATGAAGAGATTACATCTCTCCATGGCCATGAAGTTGATCTACAACACCCACTGAGAGATCAACAGAGCCAAGATGGATCCCTTGTCTCTAGCCCCATCAGAAGCCTGCTACTGAGGTGAGTCCCACTGATGTGGAGGGGACTCATGTAGACTCAGCTGCCACTACTCAGAGTCTCTCATTGAGCTCTCAGGACAGTGGTAACATAATTAGGACTGAGTCTACGGCAACTTTGCCCATTGACATCTCTGAAAGAGATGACTCTGAGCAAAGGAAACCAGGGTGCCAAGAAACCACATCTGGTGGTGAGAGTGAGCATACTAGGTATGTTATCTCATCTCCCCGTGATTCTCCTATGAAGATGAGGGAAGTATGCAACTAACACTTCAGTACTTGCTTTCTAAGGTCTCCAACCTGGAATCACAGGTGAAGATCTTAGAATCAAGGACTGCCACTCAGCAACTTGAGATTAACTCTCTCAAGGCTAAACTAGCTGAGAAACAGACGGAGAGGTCTGTTAGGCATGTACCAATCCAGGTCTCAATGACTTCTTCCTCTAGCTCATCTAGCTCTCAAGATGATGCTACCAAAAAGGGGGAGAAAGTTCAGAGACAAACACCTATGGAACCACAGACCCAACTCATTTCCACCCAACAACTCATTACACTACCTGAGTCATCTCAATCCTTTCTGGAGATTGACTCAAGGATGCTTCAAGATCTCTACAGACTTTTCACACAGTTTGTATTGAGATCATCCCTAGAACAGCCCAGCCCCGACACCACACTTGCATACTTTGGGGCTGAGGAGCTTCAAAGACTGACTGCACCTTCTACCACTGTGGAGGAAGTTGGTCAACCTAAGGTCTTCATGGAACCTGAGATTAGCTTCGAAGGGGAAATGGGGACTGATGGCCCAGCAACTAAACAGATGGGACAGAATCTGCAGCAGTCTCATCTTCCGAAGCTCTAGCTGAGGCTTCCGAAGCTTACATGGAAGCCTCGGAAGAACAAGACAAGTCTTCCGAGGCCGAAATAGAAGCTGCGGAAGGCTTATTTCAGATGTCTGAGGAACTGACCATCACAGATGTCATTGTTGAAATTGCATCTGAGGTGAGCAGGGAGGACATTTCTGAAATACCTCCAACCCAAGCACCAGCTGAACTTCTCTCTCAATCACAACCCTCCATCCAAGAACCACCACAGTCAAGCACAATCAAAGACAAAGGCAAAAGAAAATTGACTGCGGAAGAGCTTCAGGAGGAGGAGAAGATTGAGAAGGCCAAAAGAAAGGTCGGTTTCCTACTGAGAAGCTGTTAGCTGCTAGTTCTAAGGCAGCTGCAGCCAATCAGAAGAAATCAACCAGAGGAGAAGAACAGCACTCATTGACCAGCTCATCAATCTAGGAGCTGCCAATGAGGAAATACTCCTGCTACCATTAGAGGAGTTGGTGACTTTGGAGAGGTCAACCAGGCTACAACAAAAAGGGAAGCCAGGTTGGCCTTGGAGAAGGAAGAACAAGAGCAGAGGGAGGCAGCCCTGAAGCTGAGAGAGGCTAGAATCAAGTTCCTCCTCTCAAGAGGCTTCAGTCTTCCTGAACTGTCTCCACATGATGATGACATGATCCTGCTGCTCCACAACAAAGAGCAGGATCAAATGGAGAAGGAAAGGAAGAAGGCTGCTAGGGAAAGCTGAAGGTGAAGAGGAAGAGGGAGGAGAGAAGGAGGTCACTGCTGCCAAGAAGTCAACTGACAAAGCCTGGATGAAGGACTACCTCGGGCTCATGGCTTCTCTGGTAGGCAGGTGGGACCTATGTCCGAAGGACACTCCGCGGATAGTCAGTGAAATAAAAGCTGACATCCGTTTGGGGAAAAGAAGGAGATGTACAGAAGGATGAAGGGAATGGTCTTCACACCAGCCACTCAACCACAGCCACAACCCACACCAGAGCCAACCCCTTTTCCCATTAAACCTGAACCCACTGATGAAACCTTCACCCCTCAACCCACAACTCTACCCAAACCTACCACATCACCTCAACCACCCAAACTACCCATCATAAAACCCAAGACTCAACCCAAAACCACTAAACCTAAGCCCCCCAACAACAGCCAAGATCATCCCCTCAGCCTCCTAAACATCTCTCCTTTGAGGAATAAAGGAGTTCAAGACAAGGCTCATAACTGCACTACTTTGAGCAGTATCATCTCCTGTGAGGGAGAGCTTATCAACATCACCTATGTTGATAACTCTTCAAGCTCCCTCACCCTAGGCCAATTTCTTGAATTGCCTAGAGAAACCTTGGGCCAGGCTGCAAGACTTCTTGGTCTCAACTCCGATACCCTCAATGCTGAGAGAAGAGGCTAAGAAGAAGACTGGTGACTCTACTGGATACCAGGAAAGAGGACAGGATTTCTGGTCAATCTCCTGGCCTAGAAATGCAATAATCCAGTGGAGGTTCGATGAACCTTCTCACAACTTTGTTGTGGAAAGGGAGATGGTGAAATCAACAGGCTCAATGCCACTTCTCTACTGCCTCAGCAGATTTGATCTTGCTGAGCTTGCAGAGAAGCCATTCTCCAATCCCTCCAACTCTGAGACTGCTGCACACATCAGAAACCACATCAGCGGTCTCCACTTGGCTGAACGAAGTAGAAGAGCCAAGATTGAAGAAGAGTTGAAGCTGAAAAGAGTGGAAGACAAGGAAAGATCAACCACCAAAGGCACAGCCTTTCTACAGATGGTGGAAGGTCCTGAATTGGAACCAATAGTTCGATGGGAATATGACTATACTTCCTATCAACTAACTCTTTTCAGAGGGCCACAACAGAGGGTACACATAATCCAAGGTGATAGAGTAGAGGTTCTGTCCACCAAAGATTTGTACAAGATTCTCAGCATCACAGCAGGAAAGAATGAAGATACTGATAAACACCTGCTCGCCTTGGTGCTGAGAACTTTGAGAAGAAGAGGGAAGTGAAGTTTGGTAGCATCAGCCTAGGGGGAGTTTGTTAGATCATGATAAGGCTGGTGCAACCAAATTCACTTCATCGTCACTTTTTGGTACTACACATTAAAGGGCTTCCGAAGCCAAGCAAGAGATCTTCCGAGAGTCTAAGGAACAACAGCTGAAGATATCTACTGAAGGCAAAAGCTGAAGTCAACTGCTGAAGACAACAGCTGAAGCCAACAGCTGAAGATATCTACTGAAGGCAATAGCTGAAGTCAACTGCTGAAGACAACAGCTGAAGCCAACAGCTGAAGACTATCTTCCGAAGACAAAGTCTGATGAAAGAGCTGAAGACAAAGTCTGAGCTTCCGAAGAGAAAGAAGACTCCAAGCCTCGGAAGAAGCAGTCTTCCGAAGTATAAGTGCATTCGGAAGAAGTTATTCTTCCGAAGCACTTTATCCTTCGGAAGACATTGCTATGTCCAGCAGATAAAGTATGGTCCCTGACAGTCTGCTGCAGACCTCTGATACAGCATGGCATCTTCCTAAAGAGCCATGTTGTTGACCATACTTTATTCTACTGTTCACCTTTTTATGATAGTACATGTTACCAACTTTAGTTGGTGACAAAAGGTAAGTCAGGGACATGTGCTGACTACCAATTTCAGACAAAATGTCTGAAAGACCTCACCTAGAGTCTTGTAGTATAGATGTAAGGTTAGAGGTGTCCAGCTGGAATCAAAGTATTCCCGGCTGTAGGTAGTATTATATATATCTTCTCCCTGTAACTCTTTAGGTAAGTGATTTGAGTCCAAGTGTCTTGTAATCCTTTAAAGAGTTGATCACAATATAACAAGTAACAATCCTTATACAATTTAACTTTAGCAATACAGGCAGCAGTACAAAGATGTTCATATACCTGATCATCATCTGTTCCGGCCATGAGTGCTTGAGCGGGAGTCACATCTTGTACCATGAAGCTCCAGTCAACTTCCTGAGCAACAGCAGCTGTTTTAGTTGACTTTTCTTCATGCTTGGGAGCAGTGGGATGTGTGGAGGCCTGTGGGGTTCCCGGGTTGTCTTGGGAGCCTTGCATTCCCTAGCAAAGTGACCAAGTTGGTTACAGTTGTAACACCTTGCTTTGCTCTTATCAAACCAAACTTGCTGTTGACTGGGTTTTGAGGGAATTGCCTTCCAGTTCTCTTGAAGAACTTCTTCGCTCTGTAAGTTAAAAGAGCCATCTACTGGACAATATCCATATACTCCACATCATGTGGACTGAACACTCAAGATCATCAAAGCAGTATTGAAAATCACCAGAGTGTCCACTTCCAGAGACAAAGGCACAACTATCCTGAAAGGAGTTGTGTTGAACCTTTTGAGACTTTGGAGTCTCAGGTAGAGTGATGAAGGGTCCAGTATGTGAGTTGTCAGGGTAGCATAGCAACTGATGTTGTGGTTCCATGCTTTCCCTTTCAATCACATGAAGGGCTGAACTCAGTTGGTTATTGGAGTGGTCAGAGGAGTTCTGCATGTTCATCTCCATCTGAAATGCACTTAGGATACCATACAACTCTGTGAGAGATAGAGTCTTAAGGTCCGAAGTTCTCTTGATGACAACACAGTAGTGAGTCCATAGTTTAGGAAGAGAAGACATAAACTTCCTAACTATGTCTCTGTTCTCAAGAGCTACTCCAATATCCGCCAGAATATCTACTAGCTCAACATACCTGAAGTATTGTTGAGTCAAGGTCTCACCAGCCTTGAAAGTAAAGTTCTCAAACTTCTACTTCAAGAGATCTTTCTTGTTCTCTTGGGTTTCCTTGGATCCCTCATACATCAGCTTCAATGCTTCCCATAAATCTTTAGCAGTCTTGCACTTCTTGAAGCGTCTGTAGACGGAGTTGGGGAGAGCAGTTTGGAGACAAGCCATAGCCCTTTGATCTAGCTCTATTCTCTTCCTGTCTTCCTCTGAGTAATCATCAACATCTTTTGGAATGATGCGATTACCAGTGGCAGATGTAGTGCTTGGTATGAAAGGACCATTGACAATGGAGTCCCACATCCTTGAATCTTGACACTTGATAAAGCCTTCCATCCTGATACACCATGTGTCAAAGTCTTCGGGGTGATCATAGGGGACTTGGTCAAGGTACCAGTTTCCATATCAGCCTTGGAGAGAGCGGCCATTTGAGTGAGTGGATTGTGGTGAGGAGTGAAAAACAGGTTGATTAGGATGGTAAGATCTCATAATCAAGAGCCTGGAGCTCTGATACCAATTGCAGGATCGGATTTGGGTGGTTTTCTTTCAACTCACTGTGAATCAACACTCAGCAAGCAGTCTTATGAAGAGTTGATCACAATATATCAAGTAACAAGCAGTAAGAAATTTAACACAGCAAGTAAATTTTCAAGGTACTTTTATATTGCTTCTCAACTCAAAGGATTACAAGACACTTGGACTCAAATCGCTTATCTAAAGAGTTACAGGGAGAAGATATATATAATACTACCTACAGCCGGGAATACTTTGATTCCAGCTGGACACCTCTAACTTACATCTATACTACAAGACTCTAGGTGAGGTCTTTCAGACATTTTGTCTGAGAGCAGGTAGTCAGGACATGTCCCTGACTTACCTTTTATCACCAACTAAAGTTGGTAACATGTACTATCATAAAAAGGTGAACAGTAGAATAAAGTATGGTCAACAACATGGCTCTTTAGGAAGATGCCATGCTGTATCAGAGGTCTGCAGCGGACTGTCAGGGACCATACTTTTATCTGCTGGACATAGCAATGTCTTCCGAAGGATAAAGTACTTCGGAAGAATAACTTCTTCCGAAGCCACTTATACTTCGGAAGACTGCTTCTTCCGAGGCTTGGAGTCTTCTTTGTCTTCGGAAGCAGACTTTGTCTTCAGCTTTTTCATCAGACTTTGTCTTCGGAAGCTCTTTCAGACTTTGTCTTTGGAAGCTCTTTCAGACTTTGTCTTCGGAAGCTCTTTCAGACTTTGTCTTCGGAAGCTCTTTCAGACTTTGTCTTCGGAAGCTCTTTCAGACTTTGTCTTCGGAAGCTCTTTCAGACTTTGTCTTCGAAAGCTCTTTCATCAGACTTTGTCTTCGGAAGCTCTTTCAGACTTTGTCTTCGGAAGCTGTCCTTCAGACTCTCGGAAGATCTCTTCTCAGCTTCGGAAGCCTTTGAATGTAGTACTAAAAGATGACTATGAAGTGATTTTGGTTGCACCAGCCTTATCATGATCCAACATCATCTAATAATGTACTTTTCATTGGCTTCACCCAATACTTTCAAAATGTTGATAATGTCACCGATGGTGAAATTGCAAGTGAAGTTAATCCACCAAATGTTACTGCTAATGTGATGTCTGAGGATGAGGGTGATTATGATGAAGAGGATTTTGATTATGACACTGAGGGGTCTAACAGCGAGACTGAAGTATATGAGGGAGACTCCGATTAAGTATATATTTAATCTAAAACTTTGTAGACATGATATCTTGTTGTAGTTGAAAACTTTATCCACCAAAGGACGATTTGATGAGCTAAGACAATCCCAAACGAAGGAAATTGTTCATCACTGAACGAGGTCGAAGTTTTTGAGTCGGTGTTGGGAGAGACGCCGCGGGCATATTAGAGGAATTGGGCGTAAACCGTCTTCATCTGCAGGGTCGACTTCGTTTGTTCATGATCAGGAACAAACACCTCAGACACTATCAGAGGTATTAAAGTTTTATACGTTTTATATTGAATTTGTTAAATGTATCATTGTTGGTTTATCTTAAACGGGTCAAAATGGGTAAATTTAAGTTGAATTATGTACATAATGGTTGAAATGGGTCAAAATGATAAAAACACACTTGATATAGTTAAAACGGGTCAAAATGGGTAAATTTAAGTTGAATTATGTACATTATGGTTGAAATGGGTCAAAATGATACAAACACACTTGATATAGTTAAAACGGGTCAAAATGGGTAAATTTAAGTTGAATTATGTATATTATGGTTGAAATGGGTCAAAATGATACAAACACACTTGATATAGTTAAAACCCTATTAATTTGAGTTAAAACGGGTCAAAATGGGTAAATTTAAGTTGAATTATGTACATTATGGTTGAAATGGGTCAAAATGATACAAACACACTTGATATAGTTAAAACCCTATTAATTTGAGTTAAAACGGGTCAAAATGGGTAAATTTAAGTTGAATTATGTACATTATGGTTGAAATGGGTCAAAATGATACAAACACACTTGATATAGTTAAAACCCTATTAATTTGAGTTAAAACGGGTCAAAATGGGTAAATTTAAGTTGAATTATGTACATTATGGTTGAAATGGGTCAAAATGATACAAACACACTTGATATAGTTAAAACCTTATTAATTTGAGTTAAAACGGGTCAAAATGGGTAAATTTAAGTTGAATTATGTACATTATGGTTGAAATGGGTCAAAATGATACAAACACACTTGATATAGTTAAAACCCTATTAATTTGAGTTAAAACGGGTCAAAATGGGTAAATTTAAGTTGAATTATGTACATTATGGTTGAAATGGGTCAAAATGATACAAACACACTTGATATTTAAAACCCTATTAATTTGAGTTAAAACGGGTCAAAATGGGTAAATTTAAGTTGAACTATGTACATTATGGTTGAAATGGGTCAAAATGATACAAACACTTGATATAGTTAAAACCATATTAATTTGAGTTAAAACGGGTCAAAATGGTAAATTTAAGTTGAATTATGTACATTATGGTTGAAATGGGTGATACAAACACACTTGAAGGTGTTGGTGTATCATTATATACTTAAAGTTATACTAATAAGCAAATACAACAACTTATAATGTATGTTTTGTTTTGTCGGCTCAAATCGTAAGTTTGTTTAAAAATGCAAACTTTATGTCGCAAATGACGCAACTTATTGCCTCTCAAAAAGGTACACAAGCTGATGAAGATGATGATTCGGACGAGGACGATGAATAGGATAGTGGTTAAGTAGTTTAACTTTATTTTAACGACATTAGAAGTTGAAGTTAAACAATTTGTATGTTTATGTTATTTGTGTTGTTAAAACTCGTATTGTACTTCTTAATACTTATGTTATTTGTGTTGTTGGGAAATCTGGAAATTCGGTTTTATTTACAGGTTTTTTGGTTTATAAAAATGGAAATTAAAAAAATAAAAAAAAATTAAAATGAAAAATTGACTATTAGCGGCGACATGTGTCGCCGCTAAAAGTCCTTCCCGGAATTTTTTATTTGAATTTATAGCGGCGATATTGTCGCCGCAAATTATGGAATTAGCGTCGACATCTTTAGCGGCGACTCTTTAGCGGCGATATTTTCCACATTAGCGACGAATCATTAGCGGCGACTTATTAGCGGCGACATGTCGCCGCTAACACTAATAGCGGCGACAAATGGTATCAATAGCGGCGACAATTGTCGCCGCTAATGAGCTTATCCTTGTAGTGTATACATACATATATATACATACATATATATATATTGTTTTTTAACTAGGTATAGCCTATTTGACATAACTAAAAAAATTAATTCAATTATCTTTTAACCGAAATATAATTTTTGAGGCTCATTTTTATTAAATAAACTTATTAGTTATAACTCATTTTCATCAAGTCAACTAAAAGCCCATTTTCAAAAAACATAAATCTGAATTCTCAGCCTAAAGGGAGATAAAAGGAAAAAACTTCAATTTTAGACTGGTGGTAGCAACGAGTCAAACAAAATATTTATCGGTTAGCTTTATTACGTTATGTAATTCTAATATTATGATTTTTTTACGTTTATGTAATTCGTTAGAGCACAATTGTTTTTTTCTCATCCCATCCAGGGTTATAAAATACTCAGAACTGACCTTGTATAAAAAAATACATTTACCAGGTTTTTACTTTGTCTTACATTATACTTTTAAAACTTAGTTACTATTTTGTGACATTTTCTCATTTACGCTTAACTTGATGCCCTAATTGAAGTTTAAGGTATTGCATGTGAACTTGGAGTTTCCTTGTCTATAATTGAAATGCAATATTATTATTATGTTACTGTTTCATCAATATCAAACACATAATCTTCCATCAACATTTTATAAAATTGACTTAAAGAAAATTGACATACATTTGTAAACGCCTTTTAGTTATTACAACATAACAATTCGAAAAATTACAACTTCATGACTCTTAAGACCACAACAACTAGCAACAAAACAAACCACACAGAAAAAAGAAAAACATCATACCTTAATTATACCTTAAATAAGCAGCTATATTTCAGCTCCTTAAACGGTTTGAAAGGCGTTTTTAATTATTTAAGACGAGGTTAATTTGTTCTTCGACAGTTGGTCCTAACTTGACCATTAGAGCCTGTTAGAGGGCCAAGGTTGCTCATCTTTAGCATTGCTCTTGCAAAGTCACGAGAAAAAGTAGCCGAATTCGAGCTATAGGTCCTCACTTGTGCGTCGGCGGAACCTCCATTGAATAACTCTTGGTCTGAATGCAGTAATCCCCTTTGGTTAATCAGATCACTAAAGTATCGATTGTCGAAAGATGTAGGTGAAGAGTCTAGTGGGGAGAGATTGTTGTCACCACCACTCGAAGGACAATTCTGTCTCAAAGATGCAGCAAATGATGCATTTATGTTATTGTCGTTGTAGAGACGAGTGCGAAACGTTGTGCACCTTGCTTGACCAATTGAATGAGATCCTGATGAATAAATACAAACAATAATGACAAAGCACATAGACACCTTTGAACTACTTCTTGATTTGATTAGGAATATATAACAAGTGTCAACTGATATTTTGTCGACCAAAATTGACCAGTTTAAGTAACTCACCTGAGAGAGCTACCATTTCATTAGCAGTAAAACCTTGGTTTGAAAAGGATGAGATGAGAGTACTAAGACTTGACGCCGGTGATGGAAGATTAGTATTTGCAGTACTCAGGCTTGCTGTTGTTGAGTCCCTTCTACCAAATAACACGTTCCAACTTGGCCCGCGAAGCTGAAATAAAATAAACAAATTAGCTTAACCGCGACAACTTTACGCGCGTTCTAGTACCCGAGTGGTCCAATATTTAATCATGATAAATTTGTTTCACTTACAGCTACAACAGAATCTCTGGCAGCAGCAGCTAATATATCTGCACAAGAAACAACACCTGGGCACTGTCTCTCCAATTGGGTTTTAATATTGTCAATGACATCGAATCCTCTAATCGAATTCCTATTTGGGCCTGCTGTTTTTTCTCCAGTAAAGTTTGCAGTGTCATCCAATAACACAGATGCATCACATCCCTACATATTTCACACAATCAATGAAACTTTTTCTTATCTAAATTAAATCAAAATAAAAAAAGTTTTTGATCACACATATTAACCAATTATTGTGTAAAGAGAAACATGAAACATCAATAACGAAATTGATACGATATTCAATCATTGAAGCATCATATGATCAGAGTCAACAAGTAAGCAACGTGAAAGAAGACGTGTATTCAAAGTCAAATAAAAATCGAAATAGAATTCTCCAAGGATAGGTTTTTAGCCAATAGGTGACATGCAAAGTATTAATAGGATATAATATATTTATATTAGTGTGCCCAAAAATTTCGAATACAATTTTTTATACTAGTTTCTTGGATCTTAGTTCGTCATTCAAAACACCAAAGTATCTAGAAAGATATGTTAATTCGTGATCGCACAAACTTTTGTTTAAATAAAGATATTCACAATAATCAACTCTCTTGTTTAAAATGTGTACTTATTTAAAAACATATATAAAACTAGAGATCCAATATTGTTACGTTTAGTTTCCTTTTCATGAGAAGAACCGTTTAAAAAATAACTTTTCTAGTACTACAAGCGTGAAAATTATTATGACTATTTATATTTGTTTATGCACAGAAATTAACCATGTTAGTACTAAGTTATGAGTCAGAGAAAGTTGAAATTTGTATGCATATGTGTAGAAAAAAATGCATGCGATCTTTGTTGAAGTTATATGACCAGTATACCAACATACTAGCTCATATAACATGACACAATTATAAGTATCGAGTGTTAAAAAGTTAGAGACTTGCATTAACAAAACAATCATGGAAATGAAGGCGAAGCAACGAGGCTCCCATGCGGGCTTCATTTGACACGGCTGTATTCACAGCCCTTCTTATAATTGAACGAAAATTTGGGCATGTTCTGGCATAGAAATTGGAAGATAGTTGACCCGAACTAGTTCCAAACAGAATCAGTAGACATAAAGTTGAAAGTTGAAACAAAAATGAGAAGTGTGATAAAGCCATGAATATGGAACTTTAGCAAATGATAGATGTATGAGGAAAAAGTATTACTTGTGATAGATGAAGTGTTTATGCATCCTCTATATATAGGAATATTTTTTTGTTTAGGTGGGGGGTTTAACGTATATAAGTCAATAGTGAGGTTTGTATAAACAATATCAGAGTATTAATGAATCACCTACTCCTTCATTCGTATTGTATATTTTATGATTGACTGCTTTGCCGTTTCCAAGTTCAATAACAATATACAATGATTTCGAAACTAACTAATTTCTCATTCAAAACTTATCTGCAGAAAACCGAACGTAACACTACAAAAATGATTCATGTGGCGTGGCTGAGCACGAGGCATGGCCCTAGTCCTACAAAGAATTCGTCTGTTAGCGGCAACATTTTCTGAGGGCTCAGGCGGCGACGGTGACAACGACGACGGTTGCGAGGTGGTTGCGGGATGGTTACATGTTGCGACTAATACTGTCACTGCCATTGTTGTTGCCACTATTAGCATATGTAGTCGTTAATAGTGTCGCCGTCGTTGAAAACATTTCTTGTAGTGTAAGTCCACCCCTGATCAACCTGCCTACATGGGTTTTCATATACGTCGGTAATTTACCGATGAATATATAATGTAATTCTCTAATTGAACAACTTTTTAATTATCATTTGGAATTGTTGCGGAGTTTGTTGCTAACTAGAAATGATTATCCATAGGTGACACTCATTATCTCGAAATAATGAGTGTAGTTAATGTCAATTATATATTCTCCGACGAAGCAAAAAATACACAAAGTTCTTTACTTGAATGTATACCGAAATTAAAAGAGAAAAGACTATTAAATTTTACATAAGAATTTGTTTGACTTTATTATCAATTATTTATAAATATTTTAATTTTCAAATTACATTTTTTTTCAACAATGTGAGGCTGGTGAGTTAATTGCTTAGTGGACCTGCAACTAAGAAACAAAAACAAATATATGTTAATAAATATCAATTATCGAAAATCATCATCATTATCATTATTAGAGTAAGGTTATAATAAAAATAGTATTTGATATCAAACTTTAATGTTTATGAAATTGACATGTGTCTTTCAATTATTTTAAATAGAAGAACATTTTGTTTATCGAGTCAAATATAACATGTTATTGTTTCTAATACGTTTATTGTATTAAATATAAGTTCAGTATGTCATTATTATGTTTTATGCTTTATATTATTTTATGTTATTTTGTCATTATTTTTAATGTATTTACTTTATTGATTGTTAACTTATCATTACGTTTTACATACTAGAAATATACAATGATATTAGTTTATTATTTTTATAATCCACTGTGTTAGAAAAACATAATAGTAATAAAAATACACAATAATTAATAAAAATACAAAATAAATTGAACTAAATATATAATGACAAGTAGAAATCAAATGAGATTAAAAATTTACAAAAAAAATTTATATTTTTATCTAATGCTATTTTACTTGATTAAAAGATTAAAAAAGGATCGTTTTAGTGGTATAACTTTTATAAAAAGATAAATTTGTATATAAAAGTTTCGAAAATTTGAGAGATTTTAAAACTAATCAATAAAAGTGACATACCAAAAATATCCATCTAACAACCTTTTTTCATCAATTTTGGGGATTTTAAAACTAATCAATAAAGTGACATACCAATAATATTAATAGTTGAGATCACTTATCACACTCTAAATTTTAAATTTCTTTTTGTTTTAACTCACTTTTTATTTTAACTCTCACCTTACTATTTTTATTATAACTGTTGCCGTCATCATCATCGTCGTTATTATTGTTGTTGTTTATTGTTGCTGTTGCTTTAATTGTTTTATTGTTGTTTTTCTTCTTATTGTTGTTCTTATTATTAATAGTAGTAGTAGTAATAATAGTAGTGCTATGATTATCATTACTACTAATGCTATTATTGTTAATATTAATGATAATAATCATAATAATAATAAAATGTAACACCCGGTTATTTTCTTTTAAAGCCAAAAAAAGAAGAAAAAGAAGGAAAAGAAAGAAAAGAAATAAAGCCCAAAGTCGAGGGACCAAACTTGTCAAAACGGGAGAAGGTTTGGAAGAGTGGGGGGAATTAAAAGGGAGAGAACAACCCACACTCTCCCCCACACTCACAAAATTCAGCCAAGAGAGAAGAGAGGGAGAAAAAGGGGTTTCAAGCTTTGGTTTTCTTGGTTTCGAGCGCAAAAGTTGAGGTGTGGTGGGTTAGATTGAAGCTCTACTCGACGGTGTTGTTTGGGTGAGTTCTAGGACCCCTCTTTTAAATGTTTTCAACTGATTTGGGGCTAGAACACTTAGTAAAACCCGTTTTTGAAGTGTGTGTGTTGAACCCGTGTATGGGTGTTTGCGTGTGATTCGAATGGGTTTTGATTTCGAGATTGTGTGTGCTTGAATGCTGTTATGGCATGTGTTTCAAGGTTTAGGATGGTTGAATCGAGCTTAGAGCAGGTTTGGGAGGGTTTGGAGGCCGAAAATGGCAGATTGGGTTCGGGATGAACTGTATTCTACACACAGCTAGGGTTATGCGACTGGAGGTCATGCGACCGAAAGGAATGCGGCTGAGGTCCATACGCATATGAGTCGTGCGACTGAGGTCCATACGCATGTGAGTCGTGCGACTGAGGTCCATACGCATGTGAGTCGTGCGACTGAGGTCCATACGCATGTGGTCGTGCGACTGAGGGTCATTCGCATGGGAGTCTTGCGACTGAGGTTCATCCGCATTAGTTCCATTCGCATAGGATCCAATCGCCTGATGTTCATTCGCCTAAGTGTTCAGTCGCCTGGGAGGCCATGCGACTGAAGGGTGTCCATACGCCCAAATAGGGCTCGGGTACCCGAGAGAACATAGTTTAACCTTCTAACTTTTGAGGAGATGTGTAGAGATATGCTTTGACATTGGAGGTTCCCGGGGGTTCCTATAAGTTGGCTTTCGAGGTCATAGATGATATGTTGGGTATGTATGATGTATGATTGATGCCTATGCATGATGATGACGTGTGATTGATGATGATGATGTATGATTGTATGATATGCTCCTTATTACGTATGATGACGTCACTTTACGTGGTGTGATTATGATAATGACCGTAAAGTATTATCTTAATGAAGCGAAAGACCTAAGATAATAAAAGTGGAACATAATGAACAAACGAATGAAAGTCTTGTAAAGCAAATAAAAGGAGGTTTACAACTCTTTGTGAGTTGATAGCTCAACTGTGTGTTATAACGTGCGATTTCAACCCATGAGGGTTCACACACAGGGGACCAGTCTAGGTGACTAAACCCACAGTATGAACGAGATCCTTGTCATTCGACCTCGGGCTTTGTGCCAATTAGAAATGAGGCTTCGTTCCCGGAATGGTGGTTTCGGACCACGGGCTTTATGCCAACAGGCTTTGTGCCTAGAATGGTGGATTCGGGCCACGGGCTTCGTGCCAATTAGTAAAGGAGCTTTGTGTTCGGAATGGCGGTTTCGGACCATGATGGGGGAAAAGCCTGACAGGATCTAGAATTAGTACGAAATGACTGAAATGATAAAGTATGAAACGAACGAAGAGACAAAGCATGAAATGAACGTTAACAAAATATAATAATAAAGTACGAAACGGGATCCTTGTCATTCGACCACAGAAATCATGGCTCCATGCCATGAGAAGGGTGAAGCTTGACAGGATCTAGATAGAAGTGATAAATAATAAATGATGTACGAAAGGTGCCATAAGTACGAAATGTGCGAAATGTACGAATCGGATGATGATGAAGATAATAACTATTACCTTGATGTACGTATGATGTGTGATCACGTGCGATAGTAAAGAAAATGTTTTAACGAATGAAAGGTAATATAATGTTTTATAAAACTAGAACTCACTCAGCAACGCTGACTTTTTATGTGTTTCTAGTTGGCAGGTAATGTTGCTGAGGATGGCACGGGGCGGCTACTCGGCTCATTTTTGGATGGCATTCTTTTGTATAATATTTTTGCATTGTAATACGATCGAACGATATTTTGTAATGGACGATGTATTATTTTACAAAAGTGTTTATTTAAAGGAAATGAAATGTTTGTTTAAAGTGTTTCCACTGCATGATTTTAGTAACCTTATTATAATTATATGTTTTAAGTGCGATGATTGACCAACTGTAGGCGTCCCGGGAACGGGGCCTTAGAAGTTGGTATCAGAGCCAAAGTTTAAGTGAAACGGGTAAATTTTCAAAATAAACCTAAACTTAAACTGAAAATGGGACGGAAAGGGGAGGGATGCCAGTCTGAGTAGCTGTGTGCCATCAGGTATTTTCTAAATGTTAACCAGTATTACGTGCGCATGTTATGTGGGTTATGTGCTGTTTGTAGATTTAGATACTGATATAATCAGGACAGGTAATACTCGGGGTATGAAGAGCAAAGTAAGTGGCTAATCACAACTGGCCACTATAATTAGGGACTCACTATACTTGACATAAACTGAGCTATTCCCTTGAATGACCGTATTGGTGTTTGAATCTTTCAGTGTGTGTTAGAGGATGGTTGGTGGTAGATCATCTAAACCTTCACGGGGTGGACTTGGTGCTGCACCACGACCTAAAAGAGGAAGGCCTAGAGTTGAAAAGGTGGTTCATGAAGGACCCAAGACCCCTCATCCGGAGGGTGGAGATGAGAGCGCCAATTTGAGAGCCTCAGTAAAGGAGGCTGTTGTGGAAGAAGTTCATCAGGTCATGCAAACGATCTTATCGTTTGTCGTGACTGAAGTAATTAAGGCTGTAAGGGAAGGAGAAAGAAGGGAGGGGAACCGTTCCTCGGGAGGACGGGAGCAACCGGAGACTGGGACGATTCCCTCCGATGATGAAGAGCAGGAGGAAAAGCCTATACAGGAGCCGGCACGAGGCTGTAACTACGAGGCATTTCAAAGGTGTAAGCCCCTACCTTTGATGGTACTGGCACTACTGCTGCCGCTCACTGATGGGTGAGGGAAATGGAAGTTGTCCTAAATATCAGCGAATGCCGAGAAGACCAGAAGGTGAAATTTGCTGCCCCCACATTTGTGGACTCGGCTCTATGTTAGTGGGATAATATTGTCCAAGCCGAGGGTAGTCGGGCAATTAGAAGGATGAAGTGGGAGAGCTAAAAAGGTTGGTAATTGAGGAGTTTTGTCCTTACTGGGAGATGGACAAGGTGGAAAGAGAGTTCCTGCAACTGGAGGCGGGAACAATGACGCATCAACAATACACCACCAAGTACAATGAAATGACGCGGCTGGTGCCGGATCAAGTGACGCCTCTGTCATAAAATATTAAGAGGTACATCCACGGCATGCCATCGGATATCCATAGGCACATGATTGCTGCACGACCGAGCACGTTTAGGTCGGCGGTTGACCTGGCGGGGAGACTGTATAATGAGCATGAAGGAGCATTCAGGAGAACGCAAATGGGGATCAAATATCTGCTTCAAGTGTGGGAAGCCTGGTCATATGGCGAGAGATTGTGGAGTTATGAGGTGTTATAACTGTGAGGAAAATGGTCATCTGAGTAGGGATTGCAAGAAGCCAAGGGCTGAAAGTTCGGGAGCGAAGAAGGCTGGAGGAGAAGGGCAGAGGGCAAGCACCCGAGCTTTCACGATGACTCGGGAGGAGGCTAGAACGGACCCCGATGTGGTGTCAGGTACGTTTCTAGTAAATCAAACTCTTGCATCTGTGTTATTTGATTCTGGAGCTAGTAGGAGTTTCATTTCTGCTGCCTTTTGTGCTAAGTTACCCGTTAGAAGTAGAAGTATTGATAAGCCCTTCGATGTAGAAACTGCTATAGGTAAGTCTACCAGGATTTCTGAGGTGGTAGAAGGCTGTGAAATCGAAGTAGAAGGTCATAAGTATTCGGTTAGACCATTCATGATGACCTTAGGTGGTTTCGATGTAGTTCTTGGGATGGATTGGTTGGCGGACCACAAGGCGAACATTGTGTGTCGCAAGAAGATGATTTGGTTAACAGCGCCTGACAGGAGTATGGTGACGGTTTATGGTGATCGAGTCACCACGATTCCAAGAGTGATTTTGATGGCGGTGGCCGGGAAGTGTATGAATCGGGGGTGTAGTGCCTACTTGGCCTACGTGAAGGATGTGGATACACCAACACTACAACTGTTTGATGTACCGATTTTGTATGACTATCCAGACGTATTTCCAGAAGATCTATGAGGAGTGCCACCTGACCGAGAGATTGAGTTTCAGATTGATTTGATACCAGGTGCCCAACTTGTTGCCAAGGCACCGTATTGGTTGGCTCCGACTGAGATGAAAGAGTTGATGGAGTAATTGCAAAAGCTGCTTGATAAAGGGTTTATTAGACCGAGTATCTCTCCTTGGGGTGCCCCGGTCTTATTCGTAAAGAAGAAAGACGGTAGCATGAGGATGTGTATAGACTACCGTGAGCTGAACAATTTAACGGTGAAGAATCGGTACCCGTTATCGAGGATTGATGATTTATTTGATCAGCTTCAAGGTGCCAGTTGGTTTTCAAGGATAGATCTTCGATCTGGCTATCATCAGCTAAAGGTGAAGGAACAGGATATCCTTAAAATAGCTTTTCGCACACACTATGGACATTACGAATTTCTCGTTATGTCTTTTGGTTTGACCAACGCGCTGGCTGCTTTTATGGACTTGATGAACCGAGTGTGTCGGCAGATGTTGGATAAATCAGTGATTGTGTTTATTGATGATATCCTGATTTATTCGAAGAGCGAGATAGAGCATGCCGGTCACATTCGAGAGGTGTTGGAGACGTTGAGAAGGGAGAAGTTGTATGCCAAGTTCTTCAAATGTGCTTTTTGGTTGCGCGAGGTTTAATTCTTGGGTCACGTGGTGAATCCGGAGGGGATTATGGTGGATCCGGCAAAGGTGGAAGCGGTGATGCAATGGAAGTCTCCAAAGACGCCATCCGAGATCCATTTTTCTTGGGTTTGGCGGGCTACTACCGAAGGTTTATTCAAGACTTCTCTAAGATCGCTTCTCCACTAACCAAGTTGACCCAAAAAAATGTAAAGTTTGTGTGGGGTCAAGCTCAGGAGAAGGCATTTGAGGAATTGAAGGCGAGGTTGACTCAAGCTCCTATATTGTCATTACCCGATGGAATTGAAGATTTGGTGGTTTATTCTGATGCTTCCTACTTGGGGTTAGGGTGTGTGTTAATGCAGAGAGGAAAGGTTATAGCTTACGCATCCTGACAGTTGAAGGTTCATGAGGTTAACTATCCCACTCATGATTTGGAGCTAGCAGCAGTGGTCTTTGCGTTAAAGATTTGGAGGCACTACCTGTATGGGATGAAGTGCACCATATTCACTGACCACAAGAGTTTAAAGTACTTCTTCGAGCAAAAAGATTTGAATATGAGGCAAAGAAGATGGTTGGAGCTAATAAAAGATTATGACTGTGAGATCCATTATCATCCGGGCAAAGCCAACGTGGTGGCGGATGCCCTTAGCCGAAAGGAAAGACCCGAGTCGATTTGGGTGAAAGCGTACCAACTGATTATGACCTCTGATGTGATGAAGCAAGTCAAAGAGTTTCAAGATGAGTCATTGAAAGAATATCATCTTAACTCTGAAAGGATGAGAGGCCTGGTTGCGGAATTGGGTATAAAGCGTGATGTGATGGAGTATGTGAGTAAATGCCTTACTTGCTTACAGGTGAAGGCCGAGCACCAAAAGCCGTATGGGAAGATTCAACTGTTGGACATACCGGAGTGGAAGTGGGAGCACATCACCATAGATTTTATTACGAAGCTACCGCGTACCATGAAAGGGTATGATGCTATGCGGGTGATTGTTGATCGTTTGACGAAGAGTGCTCATTTCCTACCGATTCGTGAGACATATTCATCTGAGAGGTTAGCGGATATGTTCATTAAAGAGATTGTGACTCGTCATGGTGTACCGGTGTCTATTGTGTCTGATCGTGACACCCGGTTTACATCTAAATTTTGGAAGAAATTCCATGACGCAATGGAAACGAGGTTACATATCAGCACGACTTATCATCCTCAGATGGATGGTCAGTCAGAAAGGATGATTCAGACGCTGGAAAATATGCTTCGGGCATGCGTCATTGATTTTGGAGGAAGTTGGGATGACCACTTACCCTTAGCTGAGTTCTCATACAACAAAAGTTATCATGCCAGTATTGGTATGCCACCTTATGAGATGCTATACGGTAGGAGATGTAGAACACCTATTTGTTGGGGTGATATCGACCATAAAGAGTTACGGAGCGTTGAAGTGGTCGAGGCTACGATTGAGAAGCTAGAAAGGATCAAGGCCTTAATGAAGGCAGCCAAAAACAGACAGAAGTCGTATGCTGATAGATGACATAGACCGATTGAGTTCCATGTAGGTGACAGAGTTATGTTGAAAGTCTCACCTTGGAAGGGTATCATTCGGTTCAGAAAGCGGGGCAAGCTGAGCCCAAGATACATAGGGCCTTTCCAAATTATTGCTCGAGTAGGAGAGGTGGCCTATAGACTGGAGTTACCAGAAGAGTTAGGTGGAATTCATCCAACATTCCACGTATCTCATCTGAGGAAATGTTTGACAGATGAGGACATGGTTGTACCGCTGGGAGATATCGAGGTAGATGCACGGCTCAATTATGTGGAGCAACCAGTGGCAATCATTGAACGTAAAGAGAAGAGATTAAGTAATAAAGTGATCCCACTTGTGCGCGTATAGTAAAATCACAGAAAGGGATCCGAGTCTACGTGGGAGACAGAAGAAGAGATGAGACAGCAATACCCACGTTTGTTTGAGGAATAACAAGTTTTGGGGAAGAAACCTATATAAGGGAGGTGGACTTGTAACACCCAGTTATTTTCTTTTAAAGCCAAAGAAAGAAGAAGAAAGAAAAAGAAAGAAAAGAAATAAAGCCCAAAGTCGAGGGACCAAACTTGCTAAAATGGGAGAAGGTTTGGAAGAGTGGGGGGGATTAAGATGGGAGAATAGCCCACACTCTCCCCCACACTTACAAAATTCAGCCAATAGAGAAGTGAGGGAGAAAAAGGGTTTCAAGCTTTGGTTTTCTTGGTTTCGAGCACAAAAGTTGAGGTGCGTGTTGTTTGGGTGAGTTCTAGGACCCCTCTTTTACATGTTTTCAACTGATTTGGGGCTGTAACAAATAGTAAAACATGTTTTTGAAGTGTGTGTATTGAACCCGTGTGTGGGTGTTTGTGTGTGATTTGAATGGGTTTTGATTTCGAGCTTGTGTGTGTTTGAATGGTGTTGTGGTATATGTTTCTAAGGTTTAGGATGGTTGAATCGAGCTTAGAGCAGGTTTAGGAGGGCTTGGAGGCCGAAAATGGCAGATTGGGTTCGGGATGAACTGCATTCTACACACAGCTAGGGCTATGCGACTGGAGGTCATGCGACCAAAAGGAATGTGACTGAGGTCCATACGCATACGAGTCGTGCGGCTGAGGTCCATACGCATGTGAGTCATGCGACTGAGGTCCATACGCATGTGAGTCGTGCGACTGAGGTCCATATGCATATGAGTCGTGCGACTGAGGGTCATTCGCATGGGAGTCATGCGACTGAGGTTCATCCGCATTAGTGCCCATTCGCATGGGGTCCAATCGCCTGATGTTCATTCGCCTAAGTGTTTAGTCGCCTGGGAGGACATGCAACTGAAGGGTGTCCATACGCCCAAATAGGGCTCTGGTGCCCGAGAGAACATAGTTTAACCTTCTGACTTTCGGGGAGATGTGTAGAGGTAAGCTTTGACTTTGGAGGTTCCCGGGGGTTCCTATAAGTTGGCTTTCGAGGTCATAGATGATATGTTTGGTATGTATGATGTATGATTGATGCCTATGCATGATGATGACGTGTGATTGATGATGATGATGTATGATTGTATGATATGCTCCTTATTACGTATGATGACGTGACTTTACGTGGTGTGATTATGATAATGACCGTAAAGTATTATCTTAATGACGTGAAAGACCTAAGATAATAAAAGTGGAACATAATGAACGAACGAATGAAAGTCTTGTAAAGCAAATGAAAGGAGGTTTACAACTCTTTGTGAGTTGATAGCTCAACTGTGTGTTATAACGTGCGATTTCAACCCATGAGGTTTACCATTCTTCCGTCAGACGTGACTTACACTTAGTTAAAGGTTTACTAGTCAACTCCTTCAGCTACCTCAAATACTTTAGGTTTCCATAGGTATCAAATCAATAGGAATCAAGTTACCATTCAAGCTTATCATACGATTCTTAATGATGTCAACTATTATCTTTTGTCTCACATTAGTCATTCTGCTAACGAAGGCATGGTTTAAAGCTTGAGTTTCTTAATTCATATATGGCCTAAAGATAGTTGATACCAGACTTTTTATTCACACCAATGTAATCTTTTTGATTGAAATGAATATACTGGAAATTAGATCTAATTGGTTTCATGTACTCATAAATGTCCAAGACAGCTTTCATTTGACTTCAACACTCATGTGTCTCTACCGGTCTCTTGTTGTTATAAAAATTAGAGAGTTGTACGTCATGAAAGACTTATAAGCACACTCTTGTACTTACTTTTCTATTTTCTTGGTTTACAATCTTAGTTCTAGATAATGAGAAACTTTTCTGTAATTTGCTTTCTATTTTCTCTAGATTAATTTTTGGTTGAGTGGCAATAATAATCTTGACATCTTTAAGATAAAGTTTTATATTTCCCTTGTTATCTAATTGTACTTTTCATAGTTCTTTATATCCATTCTACATCCACGATCACCTTTGACAATCTATATTGCTTTCGGTGACTTAGTACTAGTTCCAACGTTTTAGGGTATTATCCTTTCTCAACATACTATTCATCACTTTATATTTTATCTTATCTTATAAATTGACACTCTTGATGGATACTATACAACATTTGAGTATCTGACAATGTATATCTAACCCATATGTTCATATTCTATTACATCACTAATCCTTGACATATGGAGTTGTCACTTCACTACTAAGACATAGACACTAATAAACATGTTAATCTTACTAAGACACTCTTTTTATTATAAACTTACCTTTATATGATCCAAGCATAATCATCAATTTACCTCACATGAATATTTTAGCTTTCCTTCATTATGTATCAATATGAGTGTCTGAATATGAATGTCATCCTCATTGAGCAGTCATCTTCACTTATTTTTTTGAACATTTTATTTTATAATATATTTGACTATTACTAATCGTGACTTGCCTTGCCTAGTCACTTCTATGAATTAGACTAATTAACATAAGACTATCCATAGAGGTTTACATACTCTACAATTCATGATCAACGTTATTAATCTACTTCTTATGTTTAGGTAAACATAACCGATAACGAAGCAAAACACAATTTACGAATGTAAATCCTTAATAACATTAGATAACTACTATTAACCTTTTACATTATTTGCGTATTCTAATTATCTTCCACTATATGCTTAACACATATCTAACCCTTCTTGTCTATCATCATGTTACTTGACTCGTTTGGCAATCTATGTAGTCTTCCCAATCTTAGTTTAAGTTTAGACACTAACTGATAATGCATAATTCGCTTAAACTATGGCTCTGATACCAACTTGTAACGCCCGCCTCCCGGGCTATCCCAGGTAGCGTTACGCATTGGATATTTAGAACACATAGTAATAATGGAGTTCACAGCGGAAGTCTAACTTTAATTTTACATTAAAATATACATTATATCTGTCATGCTAGATAATATCATTACATCAGTTTACTATATTAGAGATCTGAATCTTCCATAGCGCTCTAGACTTCTATTTTCTCGTAAACTATCTCGTAATCTTTAATTTTTGCAATCTTTTGGCACCTAGGATGTGTGTCCATAAAATACAAAACATTTGGGACTCAGCATAAAGCTTGTGAGTTCATAAATATGGCATTCTTCAAAATTCAAAACATGTTATTATTGACTATTGCATCAAGCAGATACAGCCATGGCAAACAGATAGGAACAGAGTAAGCACAATATAAATTCACATAACCAGGCTATGTATACAAACTCTACTGGCTAAAGCAGAATCATACAAGCAGCCCTCAAACATCCTATCAAGCATTGCCACATATCACATATGCTATTGATAGTCAATTCTTCAATTATTACCAGTTATCAGAACATCACATCCCGTTTTAGAAACAGTTCAGAGGAACTCACCTGTTTAGCAGTTGCCCAACAGTTGATAGCATTTCTTAGTATAATCTGGTAATATCTCTAGGTCCTGATACAGTTTAAGTAATCCTAGGTTAGGTAATGGTTATTGTAATGGTTGAATATTGGTTTACGCTACCTTGTTTAAGCATGGGTGATCAGTCCATGCCTAACTAAGGTTGGGCTATCCAATTCTCACCCCTAACAATAACCCTAACGTCTAAAAAATATAATACTGATAATACTAAAAATACTAATACTAATAATACTAAAACTACTAGTAACAATAATAATCTAAAATAAATAATAATTAACTTGACATAAACTTAAAGGAGAACATACCTTAAAACTATCTACAACAAATTGATGTAGAGTCTCCCTACATGCGCTCCTACCCGAGCTCTAGAAACGACTAATAACAATACCCAATGGGGTATCAATTACTCATGATTCTCTTTATATGAGAGCGTTCCCAATAAAACTTATAATTTAAATTCAACCTTAAAGCTTCTATCTATAAACAAGCAAACAAGCAGGTGGAAAGAAAAGCAAAGCGATGTGGGATGGAAAAATGACATGCCTGTGTGCTTGCCTTCTTTCCTTCTTACAGAATATGAAGATTTTTATTTTTTTATTAATATTATTATTATATTATTATAATTAATTCAGCTGCTTACTTTATTTTTTTCTTATAACTTTTTAAATATAACGTCTTATAAATTTTAAATATGCCATTGAGATTATCTACGAGTCAACCCAAGTTTCGTTAAAAACGGAGCACGTTTAAATATAATATATTATTATATTTATATAAATTTAAACGGTCTCTTACGACACTAAAATTCGTCTAAAACTTTAAATTTTAAATAGTCATTTCACTCTTTTCTTACTCCTTTAATAATATATAAAATGTAAAGTTTATATTTCTTTTATTTTAATTATTGTGTTTGACCCTGGAACTCGGGATGTTACATTATCCCCCCCTTAAAAGAATTTCGTCCTTGAAATTCGAAGTTACCCGAAGAGTTGAGGATAATTGACTTTCATTTTCTCGGATTCTTTTCTGACCTTATCACTAGACTATTACTAGTGAAATTATCTTTTGAGGTAAAATTCCTACATTGTATGATTAATAGCTTGTTTTGTTAACCACCGTATCCTTATTTCTTAATTTCTCTTTAACGTAAAAGTGGTCAAATCATATCAAACCCTTTTTATACGAACTCTAATATATTCCTATATTATATTGCTTAAGGTTTTAATCATCAATGAAAGTCTACTACTATTGTGAAACATAAGGTTCTCTAGTTTACTTGAGTTTTTAGTTTCTTCCGGAAACTCTATTTTAGTTTTGAAGTGAAACGATAAACTATATCAGATATAGTCAAGATAGATAAATCTTAATGTGAGACTAATAGTCTATCTTATAGTTTGATAGAGTAGCATACTAATTTGGTATGTCTATCATCGAATAGGTAGATGGTGTCATACTCATAACTTAACAGTGAAATTAATGAATTCTTTTCTTCCATTTTCATTATCATATTTAAGATTGTTGTATCTGGTTAGATAAAGTCTAATGTACCACTGTAATTCTTAAGTAGATAATGTATTTCTTTACATGTCTTGTGATGTACCACTGTAATTCTTAAGTAGATAAAGTGTTTCCGCTGCATGATTTTAGTAAGGTTATTATAATTATATATTTTAAGTGCGATGATTGACCAGCTGTAAGCGTCCCGGGAACGGGGCCTTACATAAAATAATAATAATAATAATAATAATAATAATAATAATAATATAATAATAATAATAATATTATTATTATTATTATTATTATTATTATTATTATTATTATATTATTAATATTAATATTAATATTATTATTATTAATATTATTAATTATTTATCATCATTACGATTATTATAATGATATGTTATTAGTATATTACTATTATTATAGCGATTAGTATTATGATTAATATTATACACGCGTAGTCCACTTGATATATAAGCCCACAGTTATATAACAATTCATCATCATCAATAATCATCGTTGTCTTAACAGTTAAAATCAATATCTTCATGCCACTATCACCATCATGCAACTTGATTAAACTAATTTTCATCTTTGGTCACCATTGGATACAATTATGTTGAAGAATCTTTCAAATTAGTCGTCAAACTATGAATGAGAAAGATAAACCATCTTTCACAACTTGGATAAATCATCGTCTATTAAAGCCGCCACCCCACGGGTGTTTATAAATATCCAAATATGATGATTCGATCAAAAAATCCAAATTCAAAATTTTTGAAAATCAATATTTGGATTTGGATAGTGATTTTTAAAATTTTTAGATATTCGGATATCAATTATCCAAAACATAATTTTTTTTCTTTTTTAAATGTGAAACTGTTTTTAATTTTAGGTTGCGACTTTTTAATGTGTATCGGGAGTTTTGTAATGTATGTTAGTTTTTTACAATATTTTATAATAGCATATATCTAATTATTGTAAAAAATAATATATAAAATTCTATATCTGCATCACTATCGGTATCCATATACGAAATTTCGGATATCGGAATTTTAGATACGGATTTAGATTTCTACTATTAAAAAATTTTCAAGTATGCGAATTTAAACTTGCCTACCACCGACTTTATACTTTCATTATACAATAATGAATAGTAATTTTTAGTGCGGTTTATTTAATATTTTAATATTATATTGAATTTTTTAAGTTACTTTATTTTTTATCTTTTAGAATAAAATGTTTTATAAAATTTTAAATACATACTCAAATTTACTAGTTATTATTACTTTACATGATTGGGGACGAAACTCAGGGCAATGCGACACAGAGTTAATATTCTAACATTGATTTAAATTTAAATTTATTTAAATTTCTTTTTATTTTAACTTTTTATTAATTTCAATTTATTTCAGCAGTCTGCAGACGTTACAAAACAAACAGTCTTCTTAATACAGGCTGCAGACGTTTGGTCCAACTCTTCTCCTACAGATGTCTGCAGATATGGTCTGCAGACTGCAGACGTTTTACCTCTTCAGAAACAAACAGCACCTGAGTTTTCGACGATTCTTATATTAACATTCACCCCGAGGAAAGTATCACGTGGATGTTCATAAATTAAGAAATTGGCAACAGTGAATTCGAAAATTTATAACATATCAAAATTTTGAAAGGGTGTAAGAGAAAAGCAACATGTAAAAAAACTAACTTAAAACTGGTTTGACGATTTCAACGTTTGCCTGTCCATTTGTTGTATATTATATCACGTAAAACTCTATTTCAAGAGATATTAACATCGAAAGGAAGACAAAAATGAATGCGTAGTAAGGGTGTTTTAGAATTTTATAAAATATTAAGAAAGTTGTAAGTGAAACCAACATATTATCTATGACTAATTGTTTTAAAATAATATTATTAAATCATACTAATAAAAAATTCAAAAGAAAGAGTTAAGTATTGGTTTTTTTTATTTAAAAGGAATAAAAAATTGAAACATAAAGAAAATGAAGAGATGGAAGTTTAATATTGATTTTACGAAAATTTAAGAAATTGTTCGAATTAAAAGAGTAATAATCTAAAAATATAATAATTAATTTCAAACATTAATTTTTTTATTCAAAGGTTGGGAACAAATTAAAAAAAGTTTATTAGAATACTATTTTATGCATATACTCACTTTTATTGACTTTCTGAAAATTTTCCTTTTCTTATTTATAAAAGTTCATAACTTTTATATACAATATTTTTTATGTAATTTATACCATAAAAACGAGCATATATTTAAAATAAGAACAATATCATTATATAAAATAAGAATAATATATTTCTTATGTTTTTTAGCTTATATGAAATCTCCACATCATTGTGTCTTTTAGCGTAATTTTTTGTTTGTTTGTTAGTTATTGTGTTTTACTGATCACAGTTATGGTTCTAAAATAATAAATTCAAAAAAAATAATAATAATGATATCACAACACTTTTGTATAATTATAGTATGTGAAAGACAATGATCAATTAACAACTAACTAATATAAAATAGAGTAAATTACACATAGCGCCCCTAAGGGTTCCTTAAATTTTAACTTTCGTTTTTTTAATTAAAAAATACCCGTTTAGTTCTATGATTTGAAAAACGTAACACCTTTAGTCTCTGCGTCAAACAAGAGTTAATTTATTTCATTAATTAGTTATAAATTAACCATTTTACCATTCTTCTTCCTCATTTTCTTTCAGACCAACCCATTTCTAGTTTTCAACGACCACCACACAGTACCATCTTCACCATTACCACCACCACCATCATTCCTCGCTGCCACCACCACCACACACCCCCCATCTCCACCATCAAACAACACATCCTATCTTTACCACCGTTCCACCACACTACCACCACCAAACACAACTCCACATATCCATCTTACAACAGATCTTTGGCGTCATCAACGACGACGTCACTCCATCTTTGTAAGCTTCATTCGCTAGTGATGGTGTCGTGAAGATGTGTTTGGTGGTGGTGGTGTGGTGGAGTGATGGTGGATACGGGGGTGTGTGGTAGTGATGGAGATGGTGGTGGTGAGGAGTAGCGGTTGTAAGGATCTTAGAATACAATACAGGTCGATGTTATGAGGAGAATGCAGAATGTAATCACTCACAGTATAGTAATTAGAAGATTAAACAATAAGATGAAGATGATTCAAGAAACACATGTAAACAAACTTTAACTTCTATTGCTCTCTTATTCAGAGGTTTACAAGTTTCGAATGAAATCTGGAAAATCTACTTATATACATCAAAAGCAAACTTTTATTCTAAACACAAAAGGTCTCGGGTGAGAAGTAGGTTCTCGTGTGGATCAAAAGTACTTGCATGACTTCTTCATCTTCAATATCTTCGTTTGATTTCCTGAGCCTCTAGGCTCAATCCCTACATTCTCCCATAGGCTCGGTGATTTAATTCTTCAGAAGTCCACATCTGTAACTTTATAACTGCCCTCGTAAGCATATATCTTGTTATCTAGGGCCTTCGTAATCAACCAACCATATTGTGCTGCTAAAAGAAAAATATGATTCATCAGCTGCAATCGGACATGCCTGTAACTTCATCAAATCCTCTCTTCTAAACTGAGCAGATCCACAGGGTCGATGATTCGATATTCTTATCAACACAATGAATAACTGCATGCCTAGTCTCTTCTTCACAACCATACCATATAGGCTTAGCCAAGCTGTTAACTAGTACCAATGCATGAATAGGAATCTTCCTTGCATATCTAGGATGCTTGTAAACTCGTATCTTCATAGGCTAGTTAGTATTCGGATCTATATGAGTCTCATCCTTAATGACTTTGGATTTAGTAGTATTAAATTCCTTGAAGCTGGATATACTATGTCTCCAAATCATGTTCCTGATCAAGTTAGCCTTTCCGTAGTTGCTCGATTTGATAAACGAAACACAACCCATAGCATCTTCTTTATTGATAAACGGATTGATAAACGAAATACAACCCATAGCCTTTCAGAAGCTCTCAATGTATGAAAGTCATGCTCGTCTAGATAATACTCTATTGCTCCTGGTCGTTTCTTTACCACATACGTCTTCTTCTCACTTTAATAAGCCCAACTAATGATCGATAGATACATAGTTATCTGGATCCAAAGGTACATAGTTATGTGGATCATCAGATCTTGGTCCGGAGACGGACTAGCAACTGACCCATATCACCGCCATGATCGACATCTATACCATCCCTAATCATCATCTATATCATCATTACCGTCATCATCAACATCATCATCATCAACATCATCATCATCATCATCAACATCATCTTCTTCATCACAACTGAAATCCACCATATTTAAGTCATCATCATCATTAGCAGGCTCAGCAAACTACATATCATGCATAGGCTCCATAAACGCCTCTCTAGTGTGATAAACTATGGGTTAATCATCAGTAACCTCATCAAGAATGATGTTAGTCATTTCTTGATCAACACCAGTAGTCTTTGTTGCTTTCCCAGATGCAACATGATCAGTAATAGGATCATTAGCAGCATTAGGATCAACATCAACATTAGGACCATAGATTGTTATCCGCTTGACTCTCCAACTTTAGTATTTCTTTGCTGATTAAATTAAATGGAACTCTTGAAGTGAGGTCTCTAATGTTATTCTCTAGAATTTGAACATAGCTGAATATAAACTGTTGCTAATGTTCAAGATTCTTTATCCTCTCATATTTCTCATACACCTACCTGTATAAATCATCAACCATCTGAGGCTTATCCATCATCTCTAACTCTAAAGTAATAACTCTCTTCTTAAGTGAAACCCATATAGGTGAGTTAGATGAAGTCTCAGCATGTTGCCTTGGCTCTGGAGTAGTGTTGATGAAATCATCCATACCAAACATATCCTTATGGCCTTGTCTCTCAACTAATGATACTAGCAACGATCCAAATATAACACTCAGGATGTCTAATCCCGCCTTCAGGTTGCTTTAACAGAGAACAACCACATGGAACAAATACTTCCAGAATAGAGGTAAATGTTTCTTCTCCGATGATGGATAATAGTGGTCATAACCCATTCTCTTCAAGCAATCTCGCGTAACATCAACATCTAACTTCAAGGGAGCATTAGGCTGATCTTCTAAAACTAAGACACTGTTTATCACTTCAGTAGTAATAACAATCCTCTTCTCTTTCACCGTAGCAGTGATACATGGTTCTCACTAAGAATCTCTCTCGTTTATTGCAGAAAGGTAAAACTGATCAATAACATTTGTGTATGTAGTCGGGTTAGTTGTAATAGCATGAAATATGTGTGAAGTCTTTAGCCCATCTATAAGTGATCTGAATAACGCCTTATCATCTTATATCTCACCGAGAAATGCCATAACGTTATGGTTTTTGTTAAAACCACTGGTCTCGCCATCTGAAAATTAAATTAAACAAACATTTGTTAGTAACAAAGTTAAACGTTTCATACTTAGAAAAATTTAACAAATTCAAAACTTTAAACTTTTCGCACAAAAGAACCACTCGCATGCGATTAGTTCAATTTTAAAATTAACTTCTCGCGCGACTAGTAGTTAATCGCATGAAATTAATTTTGATTAAAAGTCAATTATTCGCGTGACAAGTCGAAGATTCCCAAGCGAGTAGTTCTATGTGAATTTGAAACTTCTTACGTCTGTCCATATTCATTTTAACTATTCGCATGCGACAAGCTCAAAAATGAAGTTTTCAATTAAAGTCATTTCAAGGTGTTTTGACTATTGATACTTGTTCGATTAGTGTCGATTAGGTTGGTTTTTAGATTTATTTCATTCATTTGTAAGTGTATTTGTTCTTTAAGATTCGGTTACTAATCAAACTCACTTAAATCTAAACCGTAACCATCAATATACCTTCTAAAATACCTAGATATCAACAGGCAAACACAATGAACAAGTATTTCATAATAAACAAATCAAAACTTAGACACAATTTTGAGAGAAATATAAATAGTTGTTTGGTGCGATTAGTTGACTATTCGCACTATTGTACCTTTTATAACTTTATGACCTCTCGCGCTAGAAATCAATACTCGCCCATGCGAGAAGTTCAAACATTTTTGAAAATTTTGAAAATTTTCTTTATTTTTTTCCCTTTTGATTTATTATGTTCAATATTATGTTTAACCAAGTGTTAATCATTAACGAGAAACCCTCAATTTTAAGAACACGTTAGGTAAATTGAGACAAAAAAAATTGAAACAAAGTAAAACACATAAAAGCGTAGATTTATAACTTAAAATATTTTTGTAAAGTTTTAAGTATAGGATGATATTTATTTGAAATTGATTATTAAAATCGTCTACCTATATTTAGAATAAGACTGGTTAACCTGATTGTCAATATGATTTATCTATATTATACTGAAACTTCAATTTATACTTAGACATATATATTATGATTATTATCATGTTTTAATTATTTGTACGAAATCAGTAGATCCTATAATCAAAAATCTTGTAGAAAATCTATCCAGTTTCAAGACACTTCTGAGATTTCAAGTCACCCCAACTTAACTTAAAACTTTTACTTATGAGCAGTATCCTCAAGTTCATTAACTTTATAATAATATCTATTTAAAGCATAACTAGCGTGAGAAACCTTTCTAGAACATAGAATATTAACAAGTTGTAAGACTTATTAACAACCAGTCAGACTTATATTTTGCCATCATAAGATGTTGCAGGATCTTTACAAGTCACTTAACACAATGGTTGTTTCTTAAACTCATTTGGTTTCACTCAAATGATGAAGAAGAATCTTCTAAGAGTTGATAGTAATATATTAAGTAAGCAAGACACAAGAATAATTTTTCAAGATACTTGTATATATTAATTCTCAACTCAAAGATTACAAGACTCTTACAAGCATGCTCTAATGAGCTTACAATGAGAACTATATATACTACTATCAATAGATGGTTATACTTGCAAAACCAGCTGGAAAATACAACTAGACAAAATACTACAGATGCTAGAAGTAGGTAAACTAAGATAAAGTATTATTATAGTAGTAGGTAGTCATGACAAGCCTATGACTTACCTTTTGTCAGCAAGTAAGGTTGCTAACTGTACTAATCTATGATAAATGAGCAGTGGATAAAGTAAGATCAAACATACCCGCATGGAGAAGTTCCATGCAGTCTGTCAGTGGAGCAGTTGACTGACAGAGACCTTACTTTATCCTCCTTCCACAGTTGTTACTTTCGAAGGAAAGTAATCTTTCAAAGACATAAAGTCTTCCGAAGGTACTTTGGCTTCGGAAGGAATAACTCCTTCGAATCAGCTGCTTCCAGTCTTTGTCTTCTTTATACTTCGGAAGAGTAAACATAGCCTTGGAAGATTAAGTTTCTCTTCGGAAGACTAAGTTTCTCTTCGGAAGATCTTCTACTCTTGGCTTCGGAAGGTGGTGAACTTGTCTTCGGAAATACAACTTTGTCTTTAGAAATTCTTCATAAATTGTACCTAAATCAAGTTTAAGTGTGTTTTTTTGGTTGCACTAGCCTTTTCAGACCCAAGAAACTCCCCCTAGGCTGACGGAAGGCTTCATCAAGTATCAAGTGTGGAGATCTATCATTAATGGTCCTTACAAGCCAAAGGTGGCATCACCTGATGGCAAAGGTGCCATGATGGAAAAGGATGTTGAAGATTACTTAGATGAAGATCATAAGAAGATGGACATCGATAGCAAAGCCATGACTGTACTGCTTGCAGCCATACCAAACTCCATCATGGTAGGCTTTGAGCACTGTAAGACAGCCAAAGAACTCTTTAGTACTTTAACTCAGATGTACTCTGGTTCTAATGACTCCAAAAAAGACTCCATGAAGCAGGAGTTTGAAAAATTTAACTATATTATTAGAAAGACTCTTAGCCAGCAATATTTCAGGTACATGGATCTTATCTCATTACTTCGGTCAGTTGGAGTTTCTCTTGAGAAAAGAGACCTAACAAGGAAGTTCATGAGTGCACTTCCTCAAAAGTGGACTTTCTACTGTGTCTCTATCAAAAGAACAGAGAACTTGAATACTCTCATAATAACTAAACTATTTGGTGTGTTTGATGGATACCATGTAGAGTTGGAGACTCAGAAAGACCACCGGATGAACAGAACTTCTGGTCCTTCCACTAGCAATGCCCTAGTTATTGCTGAAGGATCAAGAAACCCCCAATCCCAACAGTATCTGACTTACTCCTAGTAGCAACCAAGTTCTTCTGGTCCATACATCACTTTTCCTGAAACACCAAAGTCTCAACAGGCTTAATCAAGTCCCTTCCCGGACAATTGTACCTTTGTTTTAGGAAATGAACATTCTAGTGATTTTCAGTTCTGCTTTGAAGATCTAGAATGCTTCAGTCCTGATGATGTTGAATATATGGACATAGTCCAACAAATGGCTTTGCTGACTTATAGATAAAAGAAGTTCTTTAAAAGAACTGGAAGACGATTCCCTCAAAACC
This sequence comes from Flaveria linearis, assembly GCA_024085815.1. Lineage (NCBI taxonomy): Eukaryota > Viridiplantae > Streptophyta > Magnoliopsida > Asterales > Asteraceae > Flaveria > Flaveria linearis. Next base: position 26,576,371 of record CM044003.1, read on the forward strand.
CAACCAATAGCAAGTTTGGGTTTGACAAAAGCAAGGCCAAGTGTTACAGATGTAATCAACTTGGTCACTTTGCAAGAGAATGCAGAGCTCCAAAATCCAATCCAGGAGCCATTCAAGCCTCCACATCTCATGCCACATATAAAGCTACATCAATAGAAAAACAAATTGCTGCTGTTGCTCAAGAAGTTTACTGGAGCTTCATGGTGCAAGAAGTGAATCCTGCTCAAGCACTTATGGCTGGAACTAATGATAGCAAGGTATATGAACATCTTTGCACTCCATCTTGTATTGCTAAAGTCAAACTGTATCAGGACTATAACATGGAAATCAAATCTTATATTGAGTCCTTAAACATTTTAAAATCTAACTATAAAAGGGCTGAATCTAACTATAAAATGAAAATTGAAGAGTTAGAAAAAAGTGTCCTCTTTAAAGCATGAGCAAACCAATTACATGACTCAAATCAAAGATATAATTTCCAAGTTAACTGAGGCTCAAGCCCAGCTAATCATAGCTGAGGCTAAAGCAAAGAAGTATGCTATTGAAGAGCATAACTTCCAAACCATCCTTGCATCATCCTCCCACTCAAAATTATGTTATCAAAATAAAGGAGGGTTGGGAACAAATGAAATTGCTCTACCATACTCTTATGAGTCTATAAGACAACCAAGATGTGGTAGTGAAGACCAAGAGGTTCCATCTGCTGACCCCCTATCTTCTAAAAGGAAGAATGGTACAAGTATGGAGACCAATACAGGAAAGGATCAGGTAGAAAACTCGATCCTCACCTGTAATGAACAACCTTTGACCACCAAAGTCAAAAGAAACGAAGCAAAGGCAGCCAGGAAAACTGCTAAAAAAGTAGCTGAATCCAAGCTGAAGATAGACCCAAAGCAAAAGGGTATGTTTATCTCAGCTGGATTCCAAGTGGTAGGAAAGTCTGATCCAGGAAAGGAATGTAGTACCAGCAATCCTGTCCAGCTGAAGGATCAATAACTGAAGGGAAAGACTGTAGAGAAGTGCAAGAAACAACAGTCTGTATACTCCTTGAAAAGCAACATTGCATGCATAATGTGTGGTCTACACAACCACATGGCTAAAGATTGTTATTATAATCCTGCAAGCACACATTATGCAAATAATATTAAGAAAGAAAAAGTCAAGGAAGGTTTCACATTTGGATCTTATCTCATGGTTCAAATGATGAGAAAAGGAAAACTTACTTCCGAAGCCAAATTACTTTCAGAAGAAAATCATTCTTCCGAAGGAAAATTAGCTTCAGAAGTAAAGACAAAGGAAAATACAAAGAACAAGAAAATTCCTTTGAAACCTTCCGAGATAAAGACTACTTCAAAAGAACATGTTTTGGAAACTTCTTCCGAAAAGAAAGAAGCTTCGGAAGAAAGCTCTGCTACTCAAGCTTCATCAAGCTCATCTTTGCTGATCAACCAAAGGATGAAATGGAAGATCAAAAAAGATGCTGCATCCCCAACCTCTTCTTCCAAAACCACAATTGAACCCCCATGTCTACATTTTGGTTTAATTCTATCATCCTCATTAGAAGAACCCAAGACCAACAAGGCTTGGGTCTCCAATAGCAACTAACTTTTTCACCTTATGTGCAAGGACATCCACTTAACAAAAATGGAAATATCTGGATTATGGACAGTGGATGCTCAAGGCACATGACAGGGAACATATCTCTTCTTCAACAATTTCAACATTTTAATGGAGGACCTGTTCAGTTTGGAGGTGAAACTGGAGGATACATTTCTGGCAGGGGAAGTTTATCCAATGGTAAGTTGAAAATTGACAAGGTAAACTTTGTCAAACTGCTTGAACACAACCTGTTAAGTGTTTCTCAATTCTATGACCAAAAGCACCATATGCTTTTCACAGAACATTAGTGCATTATTCTTAAACCTAGGATGAAAATTCCTCAGGAAATGGTGATTCTTAAGTCTCCTAGGAAAGGGGATATGTATAAGCTTGATATGAATAATGCTTCCCCACTAGGTGAAGTATCATGCTTTCTTTCCAAAGCAAATGGTGATGAGTCCACTCCATGGCATAATAGAATGTGCCATGTTAATTGACCATGAATAAGTTGGTCAAAATTAACTTGGTAGATGGAATGCATAAAAAGGAATTTATTTGAAAGGATAATTGTATTGCTTGCCTGAAAGGGAAACAACAAAAGGTTTCTCATAAATCCAAAGAAGTGAACTCTATCACCGCTCCATTACACTTGTTACACATGGATCTCTTTGGGCCTAGAAGTATAATGAGCATTGGAAGGAAATTGTACTGCCTTGTGATTATTGATGACTTTACTAGATATACATGGGTTTTCTTTTTAAGAACTAAAGATGAAACTGCTAAAATTTTAAAATCTTTTATTCTTAAAATTGAGATCCAGATAGATCATAAGGTAAAAAGCTTAAGAAGTGACCAAGGGACTGAGTTCAAGAATCAAGTTCTTGAATCATTCTATGTCTCTAAGGGGATCACCAGACAATATAGTACTCCTAGAACTCCTCAATAGAATAGTGTTGCTGAGAGGAGAAATAGGACACTTATTAAGGCTGCTAGGACTATGTTGGCTGATTCAAAGCTGCCTCTAACATTCTGGGCAGAGGTAAACAACACTACATGCTATGTGTAGAATAGTGTTCTTATAATTAAGTCCCATGGAAAAACCCTTTATGAGCTGTGGAATAAGAGACCGCCATTTATTTGTTTTCTTAGGTCCTTTGGTAGCAGGTGTACCACACTTAACACAAAGGGCAATTTAGTAAAATTTGTTGAAAAGTCGGATGATGCTATCTTTATTGGATACTCTTCTAGCTCTAAAGCTTACAGAGTATACAACATTAAGAACCAACAATTTGAGGTGTCATCCAATATTGTTGTTGATGAGCACACTCCTTATGTTAAGGGGAATGGCCCTAAGTATATCTTCAACTTAGAATTGTTTCCCAACTATTCTAAACCTTCTTGTGAGATTGTTTTAGCTGGAACAGGTGGATAAATATATTCCTATGAAGATCAAATGTTTGAGTTGCCAAGGCCTCTTCTAAGATCTCCAAGAAGACATGAAGATCAAACTCCCATAGCTGGTAATCTAGAGAATCTCACCATCTCTAGAACCAATGGAGCATCAACTAGTTGTCAGCGAAGCGAACCCCAATCTTTACCAACAGACAACTTCAGAAGTCAACACCATGCTGATAAAGACAATGACATGGAGGAACAGGAAACTGTTGATCCTGCTTTACAGCAACTCATAAGTGATGCTGTAACACATTCATTGAATAAGTCCTCATTGAATGAATGCAAGACAACCGCTGGTGGTGGTGTTCATAATCCTAAGCAAAACACAACCGCTGGTGGTGGTGTTCATAATCCTAAGCAAAACATCTCTAACTTGGATGTATCTATGCAACTAGATGTGATTCCTAGGCTCAGGATTCACAACACCCATCCAGCTGAGAACGTCATTGGGGATGTCTCAGAGGGAGTAAAGACAAGGAGTCAAACCCATCAAGGGAATGTCTGCTTGTATTCATGCTTCCTCTCTCAAATTGAGCCCAAGAAAGTGGAAGAAGCCTTAAAGGACAATAATTGGGTTGAAGCAATATAAGAGGAGTTGCTTTAATTCAAAGGCAAAAGGTAAGGAACTCATGTCCTTTACTAAAAGGCCAAGTCCCTATTGGTACCAAATGGATGTTTAGGAACAAAAAGGATGATAGAGGTTTGATCATTAAAAACAAGGCCAGACTGGTAGTTCAAGGGTACATGCAAGAGGAAGGAATTGACTACACAGACGTCTTTGCACCTGTTGCAAGACTTGAGGCTGTTAGGATTTTCCTTGCTTTTGTAGCATCCAAGAACTTCACTGTCTACCAACTTGATGTGAAATGTGCATTCTTATATGGGGATATAGACAGGGAAGTCTATATGTGCAGCCACCTGGATTTGAAGGTCCACAACATTCCAATTATGTGTGCAAACTGGACAAGGCACTCTATGGCCTACACCAAGCACCTAGGCTATGGTATGAGACCTTGTCTCAATTTCTACTGAGGAATGGCTATACCAGAGGCACCATAAACAATACATTGTTCAAAAAGAGATCTGGAAAGGACATGCTGCTCGTACAAGTCTATGTAGATGATATCATATTTGGTTCTTCAAATGACAAATGTGTATGGACTTTGAGAGCACCATGAGAAGAAGTTCGAGATGAGTTCTATAGGCAAGATGGACTTCTTCCTTAGAATTCAAGTGAAGCAGATGAAGGAAGGACTCTTCATCAGTCAATCTAAGTATGTCAAGGACATCTTAGAAAGATTTGATATAAAGGATTGTAAACTAGCCAAGACATCTATAGCCAGGAACCATGATCTTTGTTCTGACTCTGAGGGGGAGGATACTAATCAGTATCAGTACATGGAAATTATTAGGTCTTTGATGTATCTAACTACAAGTAGACCTGATATCATATTTGCAACTTGTATTTGTGCAAGATATTAAGCTGCTGCTAAGGTGTCTCACCAGGTTGCTGTCAAAAGAATTCTTAGATATCTCAAGGGAACTCCTAAACTAGGACTCTTGTATCCTAAGAACCAGGATTTCAACCTCTATGGTTACACTAACAGTGATTATGGTGGCTGTAACATCAACAAGAAATCAATATTAGGAGGATGTCAATTTCTTAGTGGAAGGATTATTTCATGGCAATGCAAGAAACAATCCTGTGTCTCTATGTCAACTGCTGAAGTTGAATACATTGATGCTGCTAGCTCCTATGCTCAACTGCTATGGATTCAGAATAAGATGATAGACTATGGATTTAACTTCATGGAAACTCCTATCCATATAGACAACAAGTGTTCTATCTCCATCACTGAGAATCCAGTAAAGCACTCATAGACCAACCATATTGACATTAGGTATCACTTCATCCGAGATATTCATGAGAAACATCTCATAAAATTAGTTAAGGTTGATTCAAATGAACAATATGCTGGCTTGTTCACAAAGGCATTTGATAAACAAAGATTTAAATATTTAATTACAGCTATTGGGATGATCAACCTTGACTAGATCTCTTTTGAAAACCTTTATAAATATGCATGGAATTTTTGTCTAAATCTAAGCCCTGTTAAAGAATTTTTTTTCAAAACACTCTATGTAAGAATTCTTCCGACGAGAAATTTACCTATGGAAGAAGATTTTCTCAGTCTTCCGAAGGTAAATTACTCTAAGTGTTTCTTCTTCCGTGGAAGATTTTAGCCTCAGAAGATTTTTGATCAAGTATCAAAAACAACTTCCGAAGCTTGCTAACTTCTTGCTCTTGAACCACAATCTTACTCATGGAAGCACATTTGCCTTCGGAAGTAAAACTTGCTTCGGAAGAATCATTTAAAGGGAACACAAGTGTTACCCTTCGGAATACATTTAACCTTCTAAAGAAAGTTAACTGTAACGGATATCCTTTGGGCCCCACTCTATAAAAAGGTAAAAGATTTTGTTAGTAAAAAAAAGTCGTTGAATAATTTAAATGGATTATCTTGTCTCCTAATCTTATCGAAACCTAAGCCATCTTGTCAACATTATTACCCCTTATCCGATATGATTTTACCTCCATTTATGCAAAACCTCCAACCATCTCTCTCCTTTCTTACCGTTACAGAATTTTCAACCACTAATTTATAGAGCTAACTCCCAGATTTCCCCTAATTTCGTTCATCTTCTTCGCAATTCCTCCAATCATACAGATTCTCTGAAACCATAGCCCTTAATCCTCAACACAACCAGGTCGTGATCCTTGATTCCACTAAGGATGCCGACTATGCCCTAACCATCTAGTTCCTTAACCAATCAACATACTTTACCGCCCTCACAGTGAACCTCCTTGTTTACTCTAAACATATGGCCGATTTCTAGTCACATGCAAGGAGTGAAACCCATAATAATCAGAGGGCGATGACCCCCACTAGATTCACCCATTATCCACCGTCCTATACAACTCATTTACCACAGACGACCCAAACGAACCATTGATCAATTTACTCTGATTGATCAAGCTCCCTCTTTTTAACCCAAAAAGGCTAGAGTGGAACACGTGGCTCCCACTCAGCGAGATGTCTAACTTTCCCCTCCCATTAACCTCAATATAAGTGTTGAGTCTTTTTAATCTTAACAAGACGATCCCACAACCCTAGCCTCAAGCCCTTAGGGTGAGTCTCAACACTCCCCTGAGCAGCCAAAAAGGGAAAGCCACATCATGGAATCCATTGCTTATGCAAGGGAATCCCTAGGTGCTGACCAAGGTTCTGGGTCAATAGATATACAAGCTACATCCTTTCTTGACCTTCTTACCCGTTCTAATGAGGATATCATACTCCATATGGGCAGTGAAGTTGATCTATATCACCACTCTCAAGATCAACAAAGCCCTTTGGAGCCTCTCATATTCAGCCCCCATCAGGGAGCCAATACTGAGGTGAGTCCCATAGATATGGAGGGGAATCATGTGGATAAAGCTTCCACTACTGAGAGTGCTTCATTATCCTCTCAGGGTAGTGGTAATATAAGCCAACCTTTATCCATGGCAACTTTTCATCTCAATGTATCCGAAGGAGACATTGAGTTGAAGAGGAACCCTTGGTGCCAAGAAACAACATCAGGTGGTGTGAAGGAACATACTCAGTATGTTATCCCATCTCCAATGATTCCTCATAAGAAGATAAGGGCATTCTGTAACAAACAATTGAGTATCTACTCTCCAAAATCTCAAACCTTGAATCCAAGGTTAAGATTTCGGAAAGTAGATCTGCCACTCAGCAACTTGAGATTAACATTCTCAAGGCACACCTAGCTGAGACATAAATACAAAGATATGTTAGGCATGTATAAACTTAGTCTCCAAAAGCTCTTCCTCAAGCTCATCTGACTCTCAAGATGATGCTACCAAAAAGGGGGAGAGTTTATAAAGAACTGATGAGGAGACAACTGCTCATTCTTTGGAGTAGTTGTCAATTCAGAAGGAGATGTCTGTTTACTCTTTGGAACAGACATCAACTCTATGGAGCTAATCATTGCCACTACCTCTCCTTTTGGAGTCACTTTTTCACACCCACATTTCACAGCACCCATATTTCCCCCCACCTTCTTCAATTCAAATGGACTCTAGGATTCTCATCAACTTCCTAATTTTCTTGAACCAATTTCTGATGAGATCCTCATTTGAATATCCCCTACCAGATGTCACTCTAACCTACTTTAGAGCTGAGGAGCTTCAAAGGCTAACTACACCTCCAACATTTGAGAAAGATGTTGGTAAACCTAAGGGGAGTGTGGAACCCGAGATTTACTTTGAGGGGAAGGAACAAACTGATGGCCTAACATCTGACTTGGAAGGATAGGAAGTGTAGTTGCTTTTGAAGCTTTGGAGGTTACTTCTAAAGAGGAAGTTAAAACTTCCAAAGCTGGTTTACCATCTACTTCCGAAGCCATCAAGGCTACATCCGAAGCTAAGGAAACATCTTCCGAAGCTGAGATTAAGGCTGCGGAAGTAATAGTAAACCTATCCACTACCATATCAATTATGCCACCAACTCAAACTCCACTCAGCCAACCCGAAACCTCCAAGCCAAAGTCTCCAAAAGCTTTAGCTCTCTCTGAACATAAAGGAAAGATGAAGATGACAGCTGAAGAGCTTAAGGAGGAAGAAAGGTTGGCCAAACTAAAAAGAAAAAGGCAATCTGTCTCTAAAAAGCTATTGGCTACCGTAGAAAGGCATCAATAGCTACTCTAGAGTAGATTGACAACCGAAGAAGAGTGGATATTATAGACAGGCTCATTAGTATAGGAGTAAAGAGTGAAGAAATTCTCTACTTCCATATGATGAGCTTGTGTAAACCGGAGAAGGGAACCTTGCTACAAAATGAAAGAAAGGAAGCAACAAGGTTGGCTAAGGAAGAGGAAATAAGGAGGAAGAAGGAGGAGGACAAGAAGAAGGCAAAGGCGAAGAGAAATCAGAGAAAATAACCTTTCTCTGCTCTAGGGGATTTAAGGAAGAATAGCTGGCCCCTCATGAATTAGATACTATTTTGTTCTTCTTCAAGCAAGAACAAGAAAAGATCATAAAGGAGAGAAAGTGGGCAGCCAGAGAAAAGGTGAAGGAGAAGAAGAGAAAGGAGGAGGAGGCTGAGAAAGCTACTGCCAAACGGGCTAAGGATATGGAATGGATGAAATCCTACCTCAAAGCCCATGGCTTCTCAACCAGGCAAGTTGCCTCCATGGCAGAAAAAACTCTCCAATGACATATTAGTGAAATCAAGGCTGATATTCGTTTGGGGATCCAGCAGGAGGTGTCCTGGAAACCAAGTAGTCAGAGGTGGTCACAAAGCTAAAACCATCACCTAAACCTAAGCCTAACCTAAAACCAAGACCAACATCCTCACCCCAAACCATTATACCACCTACACCTTTCCCTTTCCCTTTCCCTATAAAGCTTGAACCCACTGATGAATCCTATACCTCAGAACAAACCCTTCTAGCCACCTCAAAGCTTGAACTAACTACCTCACCACCATTACCACCTGTCCTACAACCTAAAACCAAACCTAAACCAGAACAATCACCTAAACCCAAACCTCTAACTCAATCCAAACCCTCAACCCAACCATCCTCTTAATCATCCAGGCCCCTGATCGTGACAGAGTTGAGATCCAGAAAAAGCTCAACCACTGCACAAAGTTGAGTTCTATCTCTTAGGAAAATAAGCTAATAGAATTAAAATACATTAACAATTCTATCAGCCTTCTCTCAAGAGAAGCTTTCCTTGATCTTCTCACTGGAACCCTGGACTAGGCTCTTATTCTTCTCACTCTTAACCAAAGTATTCTAACTGATGAGGAGAAGAAGCTAAAGAGGAAACTGGTGACTCAGCTAGACCCTACGAAGGTAGATGACTTCCCTACCACGCTCTAAGTTCCTAGGAGCTCCATAGTCCAGTGGAGGTTCAATGAACCTTCGAGACGTTTTAGGCTGGTAAGAGAGAATGGTATGATCAAAATATGGGACACAGCCCAACTGCTACACAGCAATAGATTTGATCGTGCTGAATTAGCATACATACCATTATCCAATCCCTCCAATCCACCTATTGATTCTCTCACCAGAAATCACATAAGAAACATGAAAGAAGCAGAGGTGAGGAAAAGAGAACATGCAATAAAGGAAGCATCCCTTATCAAAGGGAAGACCTTTCTACAAATGGTCTAAGGACCAGCCATTAAGCCTATAGTTAGATGGGTGTATGACTCCAACACCCATCAACTAACTCTTTATAGGGGGATTACCACCGGATTCATGTTGTTCAAAGTGACAGACTTGTTCTATTATATAAGGAAGAATGAATAAAATCCTCACCATTGGCATAGAAGAAAACAAAGAAAAGAGTGCAGACTTTTTGGCATTGGTGAGGGAAACTCTAAAGAAGAAGGAAAAGTGAATGTTTTGGTAGCAACAACCTAGGGGGAGTTTGTGGGTCAGATAAGGCTGTTGCCACCAAAACAAACACTTAAACTTGATTTTGGTACAATACATGAAGAACTTTCGAAAACAAAGCTGCATTTTGGAAGACAAGTCCACCACCTTTCGAAGCCAAGAGTAGAAGATCTTTCGAAGAGAAACTTAGTCTTCCGAGACTAAGTTTAGTCTTCCGAAGTATAAAGAAGACAAAGAATGGAAGCAGCTGATTTGAAGGAGTTGTTCTTTTTGAAGCCAAAGTACCTTCGGAAGACTTTATGTCTTCAAAAGATTACTTACCTTCGGAAGTAACAACTGTGAAAGGAGGATAAAGTAAGGTCTCTGTCAGTCAACTGCTACACTGACAGACTGCATGGAACATCTCCATCTGGGTATGTTTGACCTTACTTTATCCACTACTCATTCATCATAGATTAGTACAGTTACCAACCTTAGTTGGGGACAAAAGGTAAGTCATGGGCTTGTCATGACTACCTAATACTAGGATAATACTTTATCTTAGTTTACATACTTCTAGCATCTGTAGTATTTTGTCTAGTTGTATTTTCCAGCTAGTTTTCCATGTATAATCGGTTGTAGATAGTAGTATATATAGTTCTCATTGTACGCTCATTAGAGCATACTTGTAAGAGTCTTGTAATCTTTGAGTTGAGAATTAATATATGCAAGTATCTTGAAAAACTTATTCTTATGTCTTGCTTACTTAATATATTACTATCAACTCTTAGAAGATTTTGCTTCGTTATTTGAGTGAAACCAAGTGAGTTTAAGAGAGAACCATTGTGTTAAGTGACTTGTAACGATCCTGCAGACATTTAGTATTTATGCTAATCCGAACTTACATGACCCATCTTTTAATTTCGCCTCCTCTATCAGAACATATTCTCACAAAGAAAATATTCATCATATACTATATATGACTTTAACAAATTTTTTATTATTATGCACATTATCATCTTTTATTTTTATATGGCCTTTTGTTATCTTTTTGCCCTCTTGTCAATTTTCTTTTGTTTTTTTTCGCATGATTTTCATCTTTATCTACTCATATATATATATATATATATAGATATAGATATATACATACATATATATACACACACATATATATATACATATATATATATATATATATACATATATATATACATATGTATATACATATAAATATACACATATGTATATATATATATACGTATGTGTATATATATATACATACATATATATATATATACATATATATATATACATATATATATATATGTATGTGTATATATATATCTGTATGTATATATATATATGTATATATATATATACATATATATATATATATGTGTATATATATATCTATACTATATTAATAAGCATTTGGGGATGGCAATATTGTCTTTTCACCTAAAACTCTTAAAATTAAGAGATGTACAAGTTTATAAGCATGATGTACAATTACTAAAGCATAGCACATACTCAAAACCCTAAAATTTGAATTCCCTGATACCCACCCACCGTACCTTTTTTTTATTCCTCCGCTCATTGAAACCCTAAAGAAAGGCCTCTGCGACCTCCACCAAGGCGACCTCATCACCACCATCCCCAAACACTCTTGCCTCACCATCCTCCGTGACACCATCCTCCCCTTCAACCGCTGTAGAGCCACCGCCACGGCCCCGCAGTCCGACCTTACTCGGTTTCTAGCCCGACCCTCCGCTGTAGAGCCACAGCCACGGCCCCGCAGTCCCCACCAAGGCGACCTCCACCAAGGTGTTTTGATAATCAGGGTTGTATCAGCTAATTCTGCTGTTATAGTTTGAATCAGACTAATTTGAAAATATTCATAATTAACTTTTTTTTCTTGCTTCAGCTGTAACTGATATTGATACCAGTGGCATTCATGCCTTGGAGGAACTGAATGCAAGTCTCCAAAAGTTTCTATAGCTTCTTCCATGGAGAATATGGTGGTATGGGCAAGAGATGCTATTGAATGACAACTTATAATACACCAGGTTGTTCTCTTGAATTTTTTTTGTATGTTTCTAATACTTTTTAGATGCTTTTGAGTTGAGATAAGGAAATGTATATTGCTGCTTGTTTATGCTCAAAGATTAGGTTGGTCTTTCATGACAAACCTTTGTTATAGTAGAGATTTTGAATCAATACTTTTTGATGTATTTTTTAGATTCATTTAAGCTTACTTGAAGGTCCTGTGTACAAGTTAATGTAACTGGAAATGTGACCTTATGTTTCCCTAGAAATATTTGTGCCCTTAGGCTGAATTCTGTAATCAATTTTAATGCATGTGTATAGAAAATAATTATTTTTAGGTTGTTATGAAGAAGGAATCAGGGTTCTGATGAAAAATGAGCAGCACATAAGCTAGAATAAATTGAACTATAGCCAGACAATTAAACAGGTCCAAGAATTACAAAAAGGCATGTGAGAAACAATATCATTTTGCTTGATGTAGATGCTATGACTTTATTTATAAAACTATTTTTTTGAAAATTTTAGCTTCTTTTTATATCTTAATTTATGAATTTTGTTTTACATTTTCAGGCTTGGACCTTTAGTTTGTGCGTGTAAGATTAACCCGATACCGTTTAGTATGTTGAACCTATCGAAACTGGTGATGGCTGTAATAATAGCTACACTTTTCCATGTTTTGTGTTATGCTAACCTGTGAATTTGATTCTTCTTAGTTTCTGTTTATTTGCACAAACATTATTGACATATGTATTTTGTGTAGGCTGCTTTCCGAGCTCTTGTTGGCAAGGGTTATCAAACACTGCAAAGTTTGCTACAAGATTTCTATCATAGAAGACCAAATGCAGGTCTTTTAACAGCTCTGCTCGATATGCTTGTTTATGGGAAATTTGATCTCAAGAACGGTCCTGTTATTAGGGTATGTTTGCTAAACCTTGTTTGGGAAATAAACTTTTTGAAAAGTGTTTTATGTTTTGCTTCATATTTACCTATTTCTTTATGTTCTTGGCCTTCGGCATCTGATTTGTTGTCTTTGTTTTTTTTGGCATCAAAATGAAGATGTTATCTTGCTTTATCTCAGTGTGTTGCAGAAGGTTGGTTAATCATATTCCAGTTTATATTATTGCTTAATTATGTTGGTTTTCATTAGAGTTGTTCAGCAGGTTAGGTTTTGGTACCCTGCGGCTGTTTAGCTTTGAAAATTTTCAAAACATATCTAAAACCAAACAAAGTTCATATTTCAACTAAAAAAACTGACTCGATTTCGGATATCTGAGTACGGGTAAAACTGAACCAAATCAAATTACAAGACAGTTCTGGTGTTCTAAAATATAGAAGCAAAACGGAATTCGAATGACAAACCAAATTAAAAGAAAAGTATTCTTTTTTAAACGGTTTAAATATTATTTGTAGATTACAATCATCTCAGTATGTCAATAATAGAGTAGCCACATCACATGGTCATGTATCATGCATGTTTAAAATATATTTAATTTCAAAATATTTCTGAATTTGGTTTCTAGGGCGGGTGGGTTTGGAATCTAAAATTTGAAGTCCTAACCGAATTGAATGTCTTAATCCAGTTCCAGTCTAAAAGCGACTAAGAAACCAAAAACTGAATCAATTTCAGTTCTTCGAATTTGATTTGGTTCAGATTTTGGGGTTTTCAAGTTGTATCTAAATACTAAACACCCCTACTTTAGAGCTACCAAATAAATTATTGAAATATGATCTCTTGAAGCCAATGAAGGAGCTGTTGATGCTGGTAGTCTCCTTGATTCATGATATTGACTTATATGTGTTCTTTTGGAAGGAAAATCTGCAAATAATAGGTAAACCCTCACCGGATGTTGATTTTGTTGAGACTAATGCCCCTAAATTTAATGCAAATGAAAAGAAAAGTTTCGAGATCTTTCAAAATCTATACTATATATATATATATTCATTTGAGATGGGCAAAAATGTAATTTTACATAATCTCTTAAAATTAAGAGATGTACATGTATTCATGCACAAGGTAAAACTTTGTTAGCTTTCAATGTATATGGAACGGAGGGCAAACTCTGGTTGCTTTCGACCACTGTATAAAAGAAGAAGGTCTGAGACCTCTTTTTCCTATTGCTTTCGGAGATGCCAATTAACAAAAGAAGAAAGTCTGTTGTTTGCGATGCTGAAGACCAGAGTACCATCACCATCACCTTCCTCTATTACGCCGCTTTCGGAGATGCTTTCGTATTCTTTCACAACAGAGTTGCTGTGAATGACCAACTCGCAGAACCCTCAAGACAAAAGAAGAAGCTCTGCAACCTTCTTTTCTTCTCGATTGGGCGGGATGGTGATTTGATAAAGCTTTAAACCCCACTTGATACTTTGAAATTTGAATTCCCATTTAGGGTTTTAACCCTGTAAGAAGAGCACGCATCTGCAACTTTCTTGCTTCGTGATTTCTCTCTTCTTATGCCCCTTCATCGCTTCATCAACGCAACTTCTATTACTGGCGATGGATGCCTCCCGTTTACACCTACAAAGGCAAGGAAGTGTCCGGCCGGCGCCCCTTCTCCATCTCTATGCCGACGTTGTTCTCAGGTTAGGGTTTTTTCGGTCTCATCCGGTGATCTGTACTACTGCATTTGTAAGTTATGCTTTGGATTTAGGTAAGCCATTCTAGTTGTAAGTTGTGCTTTGGATTTAGGTAAGCCATTCTAGTTGTAAGTTGTGCTTTGGATTTAGGTAGGCTGATTTCATATCAAGATGATATGCTTCCTAATTATCTAAGCCATTCCAGTTGTAAGTTGTGCTTTGGATTTAGGTATACTTAAATGCAGTTGGCTGTTATTGCGGGTTCATGTAAGAGGCCAAATTCATTTATTTGACGACCATCTGAAGATATTGGCAGGTTACCTCTCAGATCGAGTGAGTTAATGATGTTTTTATCTCTTTAACTATACTTTTTGAAACAAATTTTTGGATAATGGATAATAATTGAACGGGTAATGAAAACGTTGTTTTTCTTACTTATACCTGGTTCAACCTAATAGATGCTCTTTTTCAGGCCTTTTGGTATCTTGAGTGGCACCTTGATTTGTTGATATTATGGTCCTTAGCTTGTACTGGGAAGTTATCTGAAGCTCAAGACTTACTTAATGGCTTAAAGTCGAAGTTAGAAAACTCACTCTTTTTTTCTGAAATTAAGTTGTACTCGATTGTCTCACTCTAAATGTTTTGTTCCACACAGGGTTTCTACAATGAACTCAAAGAAGGGAAAGATAATGCAAAAAGGACTCACGGTTTGTTTTCAATATACTTAGCTCTAAACCTATTCTTGTAGTTTTTTGTAGGTTATTCTTGAATTCAAACTCGGGTCAAGTCGGGTCAGTTTGAACGGGTCAAGAGCAGTTTAGTAATTCCTGTATTATTTGTAGAAGGTTGGCTGTTTGTTTGTGTTTTAGTTGGGGTCAAGGTCATGGGTTTGATATTTTGTTTATGGAGGCAAGTTGTGGGCAAGTATGTGTCTGTTTTTATTGCTTATAGTCTAGGATGCATGTAATGGTACCTATATAAGTTTGCAGGTTGGTTAATGAAGTACAACGATAATACACGACCTAGATTAACGGTTATAAAGAGCAACATAAAACCAAACAATTTAATATTATTCTTTTGTTTTGATGACATGGTAGGGAGAGGTCGGTCGTGCAACACTCCGGCAGGACCAGGATGTGCAACCGCAAGAGCGAAGGGTAATGGATAAGACGATCAAAGAGATGAAAGATCAGCTGATAAGGGCCAAAGCTTACTTGAGTTTTGCATTGCCAGCTGGCAATGCTCACTTAATAAAAGAATTACGGTTACGAGTTAAAGAATTAGAATGAGTCATGGGAGAAGCTCGCAAAGATTCTGATCTGTCTAGGAGGTTACTTATTCATCGGTGTTGCTTATGCATGAGTATTGAGGAATATAGTTATATAGATGAAAAAGAGTTTCCTTTCATATGTAATCAAGCACAGAAGTTTGATTTTGTACAGATGTCAAGATTAGTTAATGTTCTTTATAGGTTTGATTCTTGTAGTTTAAACACGATCAGGGAGCACCCGAATTCATCGGCCGCTAATCGTCCGTCTCCATTTGAAGGTGATGTTGCTATTTCCTTCTACACATTTCTACTACTTGAAGTTCATCAATCTATTCAATGTCAAGTTATGTAATTACGGTTTGCTATTTCTTTGAATGGTCTCATCATTTCAATGTTCTACCATTTATACTCAATTGCTTCATCACGTTTGATTCCCTTAAGTAAAAACTGATAAAGAACTTAGGGTGTTGGGTTTAACATTCTGTTGTTGGGTTTATGTTGCTATTTCCTTCTACACATTTCTATTACTTTGATTCTGGTTGGTGGAATTTAGTAGTTTGTTTTGATTTTAGGGTTTAGAGAGTTTTAATCCATGTTTTCATTTGATTAGGATGGATCAATATATGGCATTACAGAGTGCAGGTTGGATGGGCAATATCTTTATCCATGTTCTTAGTTGCTAACTTTGTAATTGTTTTCACCAAGATGCATGTAGGTGAGCCTCTGATATGTTCTGATTTGGGTAGTTCCACGTATAATTTGCTTAGTTATCCTTCAGTTTTTGGCAACCATTGGTATAACTTGACTTCGAATAATATCACCCGTGATGACAAAAGGCATCATCTTCACAGGTTCCCCTAATTTTTTCATTATTAGGTTATTTGGTTTTTTAGAAAATAAAGTAATAATTTTGTGAGGAAATTGCTTGTTAAAGATCCCCGGGAAAGGCTCACTGCTGCTCAAGCACTATGTTCGTTTCTTGCTACTTATTTACATATGTAATTGTTTTTGGTGTTTTAGGCTAATATGTGTCTAATTTGTTGGAATTTTATAGCACACCTGTGGGTTAGGGAAGGTGGAAGTGCTTCCGAAATCCCTCTTGACATTTCTGTTTTATCAAACATGCGTCAGTTTGTGAAATATGGTCGGTTGAAACAGTTTGCTCTACGGGTACATAGTTCTATTAGTTTTTTTTCTTTTTTCTTGACCACCCCATCTTATCTTGGAGAAGTGTTGCTAAAGCCCAAGATTGTGTTGTAGGCATAAGGTAGCACTCTTAATGAAGATGAACTAGCTGATCTTAAAGATCAGTTCCATGCAATCGATGTAGATAAAAGTGGTGCCATCAGTCTTGAGGAAATGAGATAGGTATGCTGACTTTTCCTCTGTTTGATAGCATTTTGTATCTTAGGGGTTGTTTGGATGCGTGTGTTGAAGCCTGATGTAATAGAACATGTGGTAGAAAATAATGTTTGGATATCAGTTTTAAAATAGTTTCATTGGTATAAATTTAGCTCGATTTTTGGCCAGGCCCTCGCTAAAGACCTCCCATGGAAGATGAAAGAGTCACGTGTTTCAGAGATTCTAGAAGCGGTAAGTGTGTCCTCTTTAAATAAATTTTACCAACTTAGTGAACTTAGTACTCTATATGACAATGCACAACTTGTCGAAACGGAGCCTGACACATTTTAGCACATCCGCCGCAACGCGCGGGTCGCCTACTAGTATATATATATGTATATATATGTATATATATGTATATATATGTATGTGTGTATATATATATATATGTATGTATGTATGTATGTATAACTCTTAGTGTGTTTTTGCATGAATCATTGCTGCCACAAAACCTTGATGTGTAACCCAATTTAGTTATAGAAAATTTAGGTTTAATGCATCACAGATCATATTGCTTTTAGTTCTTAAAAGTCGAGCCTATTAACATATCTAACAATATCCAATTCGGTTTATTTTTTAAGCTTTTTTATGTAATATATTAAAATCAAGAAATATACTATCGTTTCTTTTTTAAAATTAAAAAAACTTATTTTATAAACCTTTCAACAAAAGCATTTTAAAAATTTTTAAACTTTACTCCCCCTAAAACCAAAATTTATTCGATCACTTTCCAAGTTCTCCTCCTAAAATTGTGATTATCTACCTAGAAAAATATCATTTTAACAATATAATAGGGAAATATTTTTGATAGAGGGTTTACGGCTAATTAACCAAGTTAACAATTCCAAGAGATTGAATAAGAAAATCGAATCAGGAATGATCAAATGCCTTGGTAAACAGATTAGAAATATTTTCATCTTATTTGACTTGTTCAAGATAAATAAGCTTTCAATTAAAAAAATCATGGATAAAAGATGTCAATGTGTATAATAATAAAAGATATATCAAAGACGTGTATACTATATGATAAATATTTCTTTTTAAGAATATGTTCGTACACAGAAGGCAAAATCAAAGGATGAGTCATGTAAGTCCGGATTGTGTGACATCCGTCACCAAGATAGGTGTATTGACCATTGACTTTGACCGTTGACTTGACTTTTGACTTTGACTCTTTAGTTTTGACTTGGTTTAAGTATGAAACTTCACTTGAGAGTTGACCTAATGTTGACTTGTCCTGAGAATAGTATATTATACGTGTGTAGAAACACTAAGTTCTAAAACTATCTACTATGGGCTTTATATGTTTTAGTGGGCCTTGTACATGTTGATAGTGGATATTTACCAATTTGGACTTAGCACGATAGTTTGTGCTTAAAATTGGACTAAAGACTTAAAAATATAAAAATTATACTTTACATTAAGAACGCAAACAAAAATCGAACATCAGTGAGCTCTCCTAATGTCTACTAAATAGACTTAATTTAATTCAAAAATATAAATTAAATAATTTATATAGCATATGATAGTCCGTTGGAATCGTATTAACGCGTAGAATTTAAAAATGGAAAAATTGGACGACATGTGTATCGGGAGGAGATGAAATTGGATGAAATGGGCAAAGGGCCGGGAGGCCCATCTAAGGTCCCCCCTAGCCAAATTCCTTCAAAAGGGGGCCTTCCCTTTTGTTTTATCACTTTTTTTCATTTTAAAAACTTAGTCTCCACGTTTTCTCTCTAAAAACCCTAGCCACCATCAATCTTTTCTTCTTATTCTACATCATCTTCATCTAAAATCACCATAATCAACATCTTTCCATTGATTTTGGGTGCAATAACGACATTCAAGATCGTTTTCTAAGCAAGCCTTGTTCATCTCATTGTTTTCCGATCTAGGTGTTACGGGCGTTGGACTCTCTACCCGTTAAAACCCTAATTCTTGGATTTGTATATTTTTTGAATCTATCAAATTGGATTGTAATCTTGGATTACCTATTCATAATTGACATCTTTGACTTATAAACCATTCTTGAAAACATTAACCTTATTTCTTGAATGGATAGACATGTTGAACGATCAAAACAACCAATCGATTAATTAATGTTGCAAACCGGGAGAATAAAATCCAACAAACTGTTTTCGGACTGAAGAATAAAATGATCCAAGTGTTTAATTAAAGTTTTGTCAACTAGTTCATGAAATAAATGTTCTTTATGTACTCGGATCAATAAGGGTCAAATATGGAGGTTTGGGATGCAAAGGAACAAGACCAATAAACTTGACAGTTTGCTGTTAGAAAAATAGGATGTTTTGGTCAGGGAATAACTTGGTCATAAAAAGTCTAAATGATTCTAATTATTAATCTAAAAACAAGTTCAATGAGTCCTATAACAAACCCAAGTGGTCTCGTGTCGTTTCGATATCGTTAAACCCTCCAAACGTGAGAAACAAAACTGAAGGTAAACCTGACGAATCTTGACAGCAGGTTGGTCTGTGTTGGTCGAGTCATATCTTTCTCATATTTTATCCAATGGAGATTATTATTTTTCTAGATTTTAGTTTAAGGTCTTATCTTTCAAATGATACTTATTACTCAACTTTTCGTTACCGTTTCGACCTCCAAACAGTTTATGCAAAACCGGTGCGCAATCAGCTCTACATGCTGAAATATTTTGATAAACTTAAAACTCAGGATTTAAAACTAAATAATCAAATAAAGATAAGATTCGTATTTAAAAGTGGCTAAATGAATTTTTTAAAGAATAAGATAATAATGTATATAATTTATTGAATATGGGCTAATAGATGTTCATTGAAGGGCGTTAATAAATTAATATAAAGAGACAACTAAAACCCTAAATATGGCGAGATTTAACGTTTAAATCCCACATTGGACTTGTTATATTAGTGAATCATTCTTTTATAAAAGAATGACCTTGATGTACATTAAGGATTGGGCTACAAGGATTACACCCATATTGGTCATTTTGATCTTTAGTAATGCTTTTGTGATTTGTATTTTTAGTGCTTGCTTTACGTATTATGGGATTTGGACTACCTATTCAAGGTGAGTTTTACGGCCCCTTTTTAATTATGTTTTCTTGGGGGAAAAGTTTGCTCAATGTTTTGTTCTATGCCATGCTTTAAAGAACTTGTGTGTGATTTGAGTCATAGTATCGAGTCTAGACTTCTTTCATAAATGTGTACTATACTTGGACTGTACTTGGACTGAACTGGACTGTACTTGGACTGGACTATCATGGAGAGGTATTGTTAGTACTAACGGGCTGACACCCCACCTCTGTCATCGGTATACTAGTCAAGACTGACTTGACCTAGGCGAGCCCTTAGGTGAATATAACCGGTTGTGGGCATGGGCATGACACTTGATTTGTATGAATTCTATGACTACTATGTTTTCTTACCCACACACTCATTTTATTTACTACTTTCATGGTGATGCCTTTTGTAATTATAAACCTGTGAACTCACCAACGTATGTTGACCTTGATGTGCATGTCTTTTCAGCTAATGGTGCTTATGTGCTTGGACAGTGGACTGTAGTCGAGACCGCTCCCTTAGGAGGAATAGACCTTGCATGGGACTATTAATTGTTTGGACCAGTTTGTTTTATTGAATTGTAATTTGTTGGATTTGTACTTGAGATTATTTTAGTACTTGTGCTTCTTTGTTTCTGAATGGAAACTTTGGATTACTGTTGCATTTTTGGTATGATGTTTTGGAATTGACTGTACTTGACACGTGTTCCCATGCGTCGGGTGACGTCATGACCTATTTACGAAGAATACCTTTAATGATTCTCTTAGACCCCCAATGTGTTATGATGATCCCGTTCGTCGCATCCTCGTGTTTCCGCTATCAGCGCGGGTGTGACAGATTGGTATCAGAGCCATTGGTTATAAAGAATTAGGTGGATTATTCGACCTAGACTATAACCTAAGTACCCACATGTAGTATGCATCATAGGATTATGTGCGTACTATTATACATGTGAATGTTCTATGTGCGTTATTTGTTATCATGTGTACCTTGTCTTACATGTTATTTGTGATGTACCTGTTTTGAAATTTTTTTGGTCGTTCTATCATCTGTGTGTGCCTTAAGAAAGCATTAGGTAAGGACGTCCTCCCGTTATGCGCTTGAATATTATTTGGTCTAGATTGATAAGTGTGGCTATAAGGATTTTTAAAGGACTTAGGTTATTAGGCCAACATTATTATATGCATCTACTGGTGATACCTATGTTGTGAATTGAATCGTAGGATATGAACACGCTAGCCGACATGACACCAACACACAAGAACCATGATGTACTCAGGTCAGATGACTGCTTTATTGGATTTTGGACTATACTAAATGGACTCTTTTGACTGCTCCTTACCCAAGTGGATGCTTTATTAATCGATTCCTCTTTACAACTTTGGTTACTTAACCTTTGGTTAGTGACCATATCCTTGATTCTCCAATCATGGATAACACTCTATACTTGATATGATGCGTTAACTCTGACAGGAGGAGCTAGGGGTGACCATGCAAAGTAAATTACCATTACGGGTGCACACGTAATTGCAATTTGCAGTGCACGCGAAATCTGGCAAACCCTTTCGTGAGATAACGTCATATTTAGTATGAATATTCCATTCTATACATGGGACATTGGAGTTCATGTTCCTATTATAATCAATGGTGTGGAAACACCTATCTCCTTTATCCTTGAATAAGTACAAACCGATCTGGAGCCTTCATGGGAATCATACTTTGACATTTAGCTCAGTATCCAGGAGTTGTTGCTCCCGCTTTCGTTTCTATGATCGTGGAAATTGACTACGTGTTCAAAATAAACTTGGTCTTTGAAGAATTGAAGTAGAGAAGGGTGAATCCATGAACCTATTTTGCTTTGTTCAGACTTATCTTAAGTCTTGGGACATTGGCTATTTGAACGTCCTAGCATTACATTTGATGGAATAAGTGGATGTCATGTAACCAGTTTCAGCGTCGTTCTGGTATATCGTTGGTGTGGTGGGAACGCTTCGGGGAACCCTACATATAAACATCTTCGGTATACTAAGAATGTGCTTGAACTGGGGTATGTGATGATCCTAGACGTTTGGAGTTAGACATGGTGGGACTGATACCGGAGAAGGAAATGTTACTGGAGGCAGGATTGGTTGTACGTACACGAGGTTCATGAGATGCAAGCAAAGTAATATGACGGGAAAGTTGGTGAAACAACCCTGAACTGTGGCATATAGAAAAGTAGAACGGATGTGGACATCGAGATCTGTGCCGATTAATGCTGTTATACTGGCAAGAGTTTGATATTGACCTTATGAGTGTGGAAGCCAGGAGAATCATCAAAAAGCATAATGCCAGGTTAAATTGGATTCGAGGTCAAATGGTCGATCAAAAACAAAGGAACAATAAAAATCTGGCCTAAAACTTGTGCAAACCCAATGCAAGGTAATATGGTGACTGGGTTTGAGAATGATATTCTCTGTTGATGTGAATCAACAAGGATCAAATATGTTGATTGAGTCAATGATTGAGAGGCGGAATCAAACAATCAATGAACATTTAACACTTGAAATACTCATAAATGCACTTGTATTGATTATCTGAACTGTTACAAAGTAAATGCTAGGGTTTAGCAAGTAACAATGCAAGACAACCTCGGATGAAACAAACATAAGAGGTGTCAAAAGTCAGGAGTTTTGAGTTACAAAGTCTAAAGTCTCAAAAGTCACCTCACATACGAGGTTTCTGATCTATTTATAGGCTGACTTACAGCTTGTACAAAATGACTAAACTACCCTAACTGTACAGAATAGTTTGTCTTCGTACGCATTTGTTCTTAGTCATCCGCATTTGTTAATGCGGATGAGTGAGTCTTCATCAGCATTAGTCTTCTATCTTCCGCATTGGTGTTTGGTCATCAGCATTGACAAATGCGGATGAACAAACACTGAGCGCATTTGTTACTGAACATCCGCATTGGTTAATGCGGATGAACAAAAGTCTTGTCCGCATTTGTCGGTTGTCCGCATTAGTTAATGTGGATGAACAAATACTTGTCAGCATTTGTTCTTGTGCATCCGCATTAACAAATGCGGATAGCCGACACTTGTATTATTTCATCTTGTTGTAGTAACTTCTTGATCCGCATTTCTTCTTGGACTTGGGGAGATTTCCAGCAGAACAACCATCCACCTCTTGAATTGGCATGTATGATCCTTTCAGGGTCCAACAATACTCCCCCTAAGGATTATACAGCCTATGTACTTCAAGGGTTTAAGGGTGGATGAGGTTGTGAAGATTCTGCTGGGTCTTGTGCAGCAGGAGGATTAGTGTAGGAGGGATCCACAAGAGACTTGATCGTGTTGGAGAAATCTTGTGCTTCACGTAGTTTTTCCTTGTTCAGAACATGGATCTTCATATGTCTCATATTGTGCAATGCCTCAATAGGCATCTTCCTCAGTGAGATGGGCTCCCAGATGGCTACGGTTGACAGACCATCTCTGTGAATTAGGAGATACCCATCCACGTCTACCTCAAGTTTAACAATGTTCCCAAACTGCAAGGGAGTCTTCTTCCTCATTCTCTGATCTCTCTTTCTTTGTACTCGATCATAGGCCAACTTCAGGAGTTTAATGCACTTTAAAAAGAAGAGCATATCAGCTTCACCCAACTTGTTGCTGATCTCCCTGAAGTGCCTTGTGAAGATGTACTGGATGTATGACTCATCAAGCAGTCTGACCTCATATCCATTGAACAATCTGATTTCTGATCCTTCCTTTCCTCCCCACTTCCTTTCAATCACCATCTCATAAGTCTTCTCATCATAAAATACATTTGAGATTGGTATAGAAGTGTGAGTACCAGCAACCACTTTTCTTTTCAATGATTCAGTGGGTTTCACTCTAAGCTCAGGAAATACCACTTCCTCTGCTGGTTTTCTTTATTTCTTGTCAAGGGGATTGACAAATGATTTATCTTTTCTCATGCAAATTGCCTTTAAGGACTTGAAGTTGTCAGTTCTCTTGAACATCCTTAGAATGTCCTCAAATTCATATCCCCTGAACATTGCTGCATGGTTGATCAGTCTCAGATTAGCAAGTTCCTTCAGATCATGGATCTCCAGAGAGTTCACCAGAGCAGAGTACTCTGTGAAGAATTGGACTAATCCAGATACTCTCTTTACCATGAGCATATTCCAGTCACTGTCATACTTCCAAGCAATGATTTTCTGATCAGTTTTTCCTTTGGGAGTAGACACACCTCTGATCATCTCAGCAGTAGTTAACCCTTCATGTAGTTCAATCTGAGATGGTTCAGCAAACCACTCTGGGTATTTGTGAAGAATGGGTACCAATGAGTCATGATCTCTTTGAGTAAGGCTCATTTCTTGAGCAGAGATTCTTGTTCTTGGTTGCTGTCTGGGGATTTGTTCTGGGGATTTTTTTTTGTGTTGAAATCAGTACAAGAAGTTGAGTTATACCTTTCTTTGGGATCATAACAATCATACCTTTCACAGATGCAAGCAATTTTTTATAACCAAACATAATCATGAACCTATTGATTGCAGGTATGTTTGTCCTCTTAAACTCATGCTTGATTAATAGTTAGATGCCAGTGATTTTATCATGTTTTGAGTTGATTAGGTATTCAACATGTACCTCACACTCAATAACATGGCAAGGTCAACTGTCTGCATGTAATGCATGGTAGAACTTTCAACAGCTTACATGACCAAGTTACTTAAGTTATGACATCTCATTTACTTGATCCTCATTGGGATTCTTTTATTTGATCCTTTTATGAATTTGATCCACATTGGGATTCTTTTAACTTCACTTTGGAAGGTGATCTCTAAGGATTCTTTTCTTTCATTCTCTTGGAATGTTTTTTTTTTTTTTAAATTCATCCACATTGGATGTGTTCCACTTTGGGAATCTTTTAGGATCGTAACATCAACACTATGTGCTTGTCACTCCAGTCTTTGCTCAGCAAAACAAAGGAGGAACTGATATGAGTAAAGGAGATTCATAAGTCATCATTACTTGGGGTGTTTAGGTTGCTACACACACACGCATTTAGATAAGTCATGCCTTACACATACTATGAGATGACAGCATCACAGTTGAAGACAGGCTTTAATTTATCACTGCATGTAGTTTCTTTCTCAAGTTGAGCCTACCAACATATCAAATAAGTCAAGTCAGTCATTTGAGTTTTCTAAATGAGCATAGTGAATGATATAGTGACTGTAATTATATCATTTCCACAGGTTAAATAGTATACTTCCTGAGCTGATTTTTGAAATGTTGAATGTTTTTGTTGATTTTCATTTTACTTAAGATTAATCATGCCAATAGATTGGACTAGGAATTCAAATCTGGTTGGATCAAATGCCTTAGTAAATAAATCAGCTAATTGATGATCAGTGTGAACTTGCATCAATTTGATTAAACCTTTTTCAGCACAGTCTCTCAAAAAGTGATATCTAATTTCAATGTGTTTAGTTTTTGAGTGTTGTACTGGATTATTTGTTATGAACATGGCTGCTGTGTTGTCAATATGAATTGGAGTGTGCAGAAAGTTAAAACCATAGTCAAGCATCTGGTTTTGAATCCAGAGAACTTGAGAACAGCATGCAGATGCTGCTATATACTCAGCTTCTGCTGTTGAGACAGATACATTGGTTTGCTTTTTGCACTGCCAGGATACCAGTCTGGGACCAAGAAATTGACACCCGCCAGAAGTGGATTTTCTGTTGAAGTTGCATCCCCCATAATCACTGTCAGTATATGCATAGAGATTGAAATATCCTTCCTTTGGATACCATAATCCAAGAGCAGGCTTGCCCTTGAGATATCTGAATATCCTCTTGACTGCATTTACATGAGATTCCTTGGGATCTGCTTGATATCTGGCACACACACAAACACCAAACATAATGTCAGGCCTACTGGCTGTTAGATACATTAGTGAACCTATCATAGAACGATAGTGAGTCTGATCCACTGATTTGCCTTCAGGATCTGGTCCAATCTTCACTTTGGTATCCACAGGAGTTCTGATGGACTGACAGTCAGCAAACTTGAATTTCTTCAGCATTGTTTCCACATATTTTGATTGATTGATGAAGATTCCGTCAGCTGTCTGTTGGACTTGTACTCCAAGAAAGAAATTGAGTTCTCCCATAGCACTCATTTGGAATTTTGAATGCATGAGATCTTCAAAGTCTTTGCACAGAGTCTGGTTTGTTGAGCCAAAGATGATATCATCCACATATATCTGAACCAGCAGCATATCCTTTCCTTTTCTTTTTCTGAAGAGAGTCTGATCAATTTTTCCTCTCTCATATCCATTATTAAGAAGGAATGATGAAAGAGTCTCATACCATTTCCTTGGAGCTTGGTGAAGACCGTACAGGGCTTTGTCTAGCTTGTATACCCTGTGTGGATATTCTGGATCTTCAAAGCCAGGAGGTTGACTCACATAGACCTCTTCAGAAATCTTTCCATACAAGAAAGCACACTTCACATCCATTTGATAAACAGTGAATTTCATGGATGCAGAATATGCCAGAAAGATTCTAATGGCTTCTAGTCTGGCTACAGGGGCAAAAACTTCATCATAATCGATTCCTTCTTCTTGTGTGTACCCCTGAGCTACTAGTCTAGCTTTATTTCTAATGACAATTCCCCTGTCATCAGTTTTGTTTCTGTACAACCATCTGGTACCGATAGGATATTGTCCTTCGGGAAGATCTACCAGTTGCCATACTTCTTGTTTCTTGAATTGCAGCAATTCTTCCTGCATTGCTTCAATCCAACTGTTGTCTTGAAGAGCCTCTTTGATATTTTTGGGTACTGTTTGACATAAAAAGCATGAGAACAAGCAAGTGTTGGCAATGCTTGATTTGCTCCTAGTCACCCTTTCATTTAGTTCACCAATGATGTCGTCAACAGGATGATTCTTGTGTATTCTTGTGGTTGGAATTGAGTCACCAGCAATGGTTACATCAAGATTGGAGACATTCAGTTCATCTTGGTGCGAGGCAACTTCTTCTTGTACTGTTGGGGAGTTGTGGAAGAAATCAAATTGTGTTGCAGTTCTTGCTTCAGTATCATCATGGGTTGATTACTTCCATCAGTTAAAGTTCTTTCAGTATCAACAGGAGGGATGACACGAGTTTGGGTGGTAACTTCTTCTTGAGTAGTTGTTTCAATAGATGGCATCTCTGATGGAGAGGGTGTTGTACTTGGACCATCCTCAATTGAAGCACTTTGATGTTGAACAGAGTGTCTGATAGGATCAGCTTGTAAAGGAACTTCTTCATTTAGTTGCTCAGAAGAAGTTGGAGGAATCATTGGAAAATCACTCCTTCTTTCTGATAATGATGAATGTACAGCTGGTTGTGGATTTCCTGCATCAGACATGTGAAATTGGTCAAAAGACTTAGTGAATGAGTCAATATCAAATAACCAATCAGGACCATTAGCTGCTTTGGGAAATGAATGTTCTTTGAATTGAACATTCGTTGATTCATCAATAATGTTTAATCTGGGATTAAACACTCTGTAAGCCTTTGATACAGATGAGTATCCTACAAAGAATCCTTCATCAGACTTAGATGAGAACTTTCCCAAATGATCCCGGGTTTAATATTGAGACTGGACAACCAAATGACTTGAAAAATCCAATAAATGGTTTTCTTTGAAAAATGAGTTCATATGGAGTCTTGTTACTTTCTTTGACAAGTAAGGTTCTATTTTGTACAAAGCAAGATGTGTTAACTGCTTCCGCCCAGAAGGTGATTGGCAGTTTAGCATCTGCTAGCATGGTGCGTGCTGCTTCAATTAGTGTTCTGTTCCTTCTTTCAGCTACCCCATTTTGTTGAGGAGTTCTAGCTGCACTAAATTGATGAGCTATGCCTTTGATTGCACAAAATGAACTCATATCTTCATTTTTAAATTCTGTCCCATTATCACTCCTGATTGTTTTGACTTTAAGATCAAGTTGATTTTCAATTTTTGTGATTAAATCTTTTATTAATTGGAACGTTTCATTTTTATGAAGTAAGAAGAAGACCCATGTGAATCTAGAAAAGTCATCTATGATCACCAAACAATATTGTTTCTTTCCCATACTCATAACATGAGTTGGACCAAAGAGATCCATATGAAGTAGTTTCAATGGAGTATTGTTGGTGTTCACCAACTTTAGTTTGTGAGACGACTTGTGTTGTTTTCCTTTGAGACATGCAGAACAGTGGTCAACGAAATGAAATTCTTTTTGAGGTAAACCAAAAACATGATTTCCTTTAACCAGTCTGTTCATGTTTTTGAAATTTGTATGTCCCAGTCGTCTGTGCCAAAGTTGTGATTCATCAAAAGATGCTTTTGACAGAAGACATGTTTCTTCTTTTGGTGAAGTTGAGTTGAGGTTTATGACATAAGTGTTATTCTTTCTGGGTGTTTTCAAGACAACCCATTCTTCAGGAATAATAAATCCTGGTCTCAGAATGTAGCAATGAGTGTCTGTGAAGTGAGTGGAATATTTCTTGTCACAGATCTGAGACACGCTGAGAAGATTGAAGTTTAGTTGTTCGCAGTAATTCACTCTGTCAAAGCTCAGCATTCCATTTGTCACAGATCCTTCACCTGTAATTCTACCTCCTTGTGAATCTCCTCCAAATGCCACTGTCGTTCCTTGAATGTGCTTAAAATCATGAAGGAGGGAACGGTCTCCAGTCATGTGTCGGGAACATCCACTGTCCACATACCATATACTGTTGGACCTGTGTGAATGACCCTACAAGCACATAAAGAACTAGTTAGAATGTGAAACCCAAGCCATGATGGTCTTGGGCTTACCGTTTCTATCCATGATAGTAACCTGTTGGTATTTTCCTCTAAACTGGGGCTTTGGTGGTGGGATCATGCTTGATGTATTTCTGAAACTTGATTGGTTTGTTATATCAACTGAGGAATCAGATGAGTATTCAAACCTTTGATCCCTGTTTCTTTTCAGAAACTGGATTCGTTTTTTATTATCAAACTTGTTTCTTGGATTGAGAAAATCATTAGTTTGTCTGACCACTTGATTTCTATATCTTTGACTTCTGTTTGACATTTTCAGATTTTTCATGTCATCATCAGATTTGGAAACTCTGTGATGAGAATGACCATTGATTTTATGTTTATCAAACATGATTGGTGAGATAGGCTTGTTTTGGGGTATCCTCTTTCCCTTTTGATTGAAGAAACAGTCAGACGTGTTGTGATTTGTCATATTGCAGACAGAACAGTATTTGTTGAAATAACAGTTCTTGGTGGTGTGATTGTTCATGTCACAGATGGAACAGTATTGATTATAAAAGCATTTGTCTGTTCTGTGATTAGACCTATCACACACATCACAACGCATGTGCTTGTTTCTAGCCACTGATCCCGGTGTTGAGGATTTAGTAGCTTTGACAGATTTTGAATTTGATTCATTCCGAGGTTTTGATGAGAATGCCTGATCAGCCTTGTTGGTAGATTGTTTCACAACACTACTGACTCTTCTTTTCTTAGGCTGACCTCGCTTTCTCAACATTCTTTTTCAAATTGATTAACATGTCTACATTCTTTTTCAAATTGATTAACATGTTCTTTGTTAAAAATATCAAAGCCAACTCCTTGCTTTGATTTTGAAGTTTGTGGGTCTGAGTGAATTCTAGTTTTGTGACTCGAACAACTTTTCTTTTAATGGAAGGGGAATCGTTTTCTGACTTGCTTGAATTTTTTGGAGAGTTTGTCTCACTGTCAGATCTGCTTTCAGCAGTTAGATTCACCTTATTAGTTGTTATATTCTCTTCCCTTGAAACTGCAGGGATGAATTTCACAAAAGGAACAACAGCCTTGGTGGGGCTAGTTGTTCTATTCACACTTACTGTCTTGTCTGAGCACTCCTTAATTTTAATGGGATGTCCTAACTTGATTTTATCCTCATTTGTTTCAATGTAAGCACTGGGTCTGTTTTGAGGATTGGTGACTTGATTTACCATTGTTTTAGGTTCAATAGTGTTAGGCTCATTTTCTTGTTGGAGTGAAACAGATTCAGGCATGACAGTATAGTTATCATTGTATGGTGGTGGACACGAGTTGTATCCAATACCTGACATGTCTTTGGGATCCTTTTGTGAGTCAAGCATTTCTTGCAGCTTAACTGATGACTGTAGAAACTTTTCTAGTTTCAACTCAGTAAGATTGAGTTCAGTTTTAGATTGAGCTAACTTTTCAGTCAGTTGCTCATTCTCAGCTGCAAGAGAGTACTTTTCACCATGCAATTTCTCAATGTCTGAGATGAGAGACTTAATTTTAATTTCAAAGCCTTTAATTTCTCTCTTAAGCATCTCAGATTTAACCTTTTCTTCTTTTATTTTATCAGCTAGTTTATGATTGTGCTCTCTATAACCTTGTACTTCATGAATGCATTTATCACTACAAAGGTTAGTTTTTACCTCAGTGGGCATGGGAGAAGGTCCATCATTGATGTGAGCCATGAGTGCATGATTTTGAAATTGAGGCTTTACTTCCTCTGCATACATGCTCCAGTCACATACTCCATCCTGCCTGATTACAAGAGCATTAGCTGATGGCTGATTGCTTCCATAAGCTTGATTGGTCAGTTGAGGTTGAGTCTGTTGTGATTGTTGCTGATGTTGATATTGTTGGTTATAACTGTTGGAGTGAAAGCTTGCAGATGGCTGTGATGATGACTGGTTTTGTGGAACCCTTTGAGCATTGTGGTTTCTTCTAGGAGCAGTACATTCTCTTGAGAAATGGCCAGTCATACCACAGTTAAAACACTTCACTTTTGATTTATCGTATCCAAGCTTGGTGTTTTCATTCAGGTGAAGCTTTTTACCTTTTCTGAAAAATTTCTTAGCTCTCATAGCTATCATTGCCATTTGCCATTGCAAATCCATTTCCTCTACATCATCTGGATCCATTTCTTCTAAGTCTTCTTCTATCAGATGTGCAGATGTGAGTCTTCCTCCCAAATAGGCTTCAAATCTTGCAACAAAAGCATTGTAGGTTGCTTTTTGTTCTTCAGATTTTGGATCATCAGGGGTTGGTGTTGTTGGTAATCCTGATGAATGCCTTGTTGAAGCAGGTGGGGATGAGGTTGATGGCCTGCTTGGAGGTTGAGCTGCTATGAATCCAGTGGGTTTAGATTGATCCCTTGATGAGAGAAAGTCATCTTCTTCAGTGATGAAGGCATTCTTAACAGAGTGAGAATCAGTTGGAAACTTGTAAGCCTCCACAACTTTGGGTCCTCCAAGGTTTCTGCTTCTCTCATCTAGTTCCAAAGCTTCAATCTTGGCAATCATAATATCTAGAGTTGTGCTCTCTAGATCAAGAGTGTTCTTTAGCATGGTTACATTTTGTTTCCATGTTTCTGGAAGGCTATGTAACATCTTCTTGTTTAACTCCTTTGACTTGTAGGTGACTCCCATAATCTCTAGATCATTCACCAATTGCACAAATCTATGCAACTGTTTAGAGATAGACTCCCCTTTTGAGTGATGGAATGTCTCATACTGATTCACAAGCTTGTCTTTGTTGATTTCAGCCACTTCACTGCTTCCTTCACACATGATTTTCAGGGCATCCCATACTGCTTTTGCAGTGCCATACTTTTCCAATCTCTTGAGCACATCCATTTTGAGTGCTTGAGTGAGTATGGAGTAAGCTTTGAGGTCAATCTTGATCTTCTTGTAATCATCGTCATCAAGAGTAAGGTCTTCAATAGGGATTCTTGCAGTCTTGTATAAAGCAGCTTGATCTGCAGATAATGTAACAGGGATGTGTGGGCCTTTGCAAATAGAGATCCAATAATCAGGATCAACACCTGTAACATAATTCATGAATCTGATTTTCCATTGTTTATATTCAGATTTATGCTTGAGCATGGGTGGTTTTGAAGCATGCCCAAGTTCAGAATAGTTATGTGAGTCCATGGTTAACTTTTTGTTTTAACTTGCTTAGATCTGGTTTTAACTGATTTTATGTTTGATTCGTCCAAATAGTCCAAACTTAGTACTGTAACAAAGGATCTGCTGAGAATGTGTGTATTTCAGTGAGACTATTCTGAGTCTTGACTTTAGATGTTCTTGTTTTAATGAAAGTGCAACCTGAAACTGTTTTCGTTCGAAGAACAACTTTGGATGAACAGTAGCAGTTGAGTAGATCTGAGAGTATTTGGTTAGAATACTGAGAAGAGATGTTCGAAATCTCTAAGCAGCAACTCAAGCAACAGATCAATCGGGTTAAACACAGATCTGAGCGGATCTGGGTAATAACCGAGAACCAAAGCTCTGATACCAATTGACTGGGTTTGAGAATGATATTCTCTGTTGATGTGAATCAACAAGGATCAAATATGTTGATTGAGTCAATGATTGAGAGGCGGAATCAAACAATCAATGAACATTTAACACTTGAAATACTCATAAATGCACTTGTATTGATTATCTGAACTGTTACAAAGTAAATGCTAGGGTTTAGCAAGTAACAATGCAAGACAACCTCGGATGAAACAAACAATAAGAGGTGTCAAAAGTCAGGAGTTTTGAGTTACAA
Source organism: Flaveria linearis (assembly GCA_024085815.1). NCBI lineage: Eukaryota > Viridiplantae > Streptophyta > Magnoliopsida > Asterales > Asteraceae > Flaveria > Flaveria linearis. The sequence goes on from CM044003.1 coordinate 26,608,821, forward strand.
AGTCTAAAGTCTCAAAAGTCGCCTCACATACGAGGTTTCTGATCTATTTATAGGCTGACTTATAGCTTGTACAAAATGACTAAACTACCCTAACTGTACAGAATAGTTTGTCTTCGTACGCATTTGTTCTTAGTCATCCGCATTTGTTAATGCGGATGAGTGAGTCTTCATCAGCATTAGTCTTCTATCTTCCGCATTGGTGTTGGTCATCAGCATTGACAAATGCGGATGAACAAACACTGAGCGCATTTGTTACTGAACATCCGCATTGGTTAATGCGGATGAACAAAAGTCTTGTCCGCATTTGTCGGTTGTCCGCATTAGTTAATGCGGATGAACAAATACTTGTCAGCATTTGTTCTTGTGCATCCGCATTAACAAATGCGGATAGCCGACACTTGTATTATTTCATCTTGTTGTAGTAACTTCTTGATCCGCATTTCTTCTTGGACTTGGGGAGATTTCCAGCAGAACAACCATCCACCTCTTGAATTGGCATGTATGATCCTTTCAGGGTCCAACATATGGCAACCCTGTTCATAGAAAGGCATTCGGAACAGGACTTAGATGTAGTGACTTTGACTTTTATAACTGAGTTGGACTTGACCCTACTTATGAGGATACGTGTTATGAAATGGGCTAATGGTATCCTTGTAAGTACTAGAAAAAAATATATATAGGACTAAACTGTGGTATTAGAGGATCATGGTCATGGGAATGAACCGATTACCAGGGAATAGGGTCGAGATTATCTTCTGCGAGATGACTACTCGCATGCCGTTACGGAACGGTGAGACACTAGATGTACATGGAAAGACATTAGAAGAGTACAAGATACAGATCATGAGCATGAAGATGGAGGAATAAGAGCTAGATGACATATCTGTTGTAGGAGAATTTTAGGAATTGTTCAAGAAGGATTTGGTTTCATTTCCTCGTTCACAACAGATGGACTTTCAGATGGACCTAGTACTGAACACGATGCATGTTGCTCGGACACCTTATCGCTTAGCATTTTAGAAGGTGAAAATTTTGCCTAATCAACTTCAGGAGTTATAGATAAAGGTTTTTATAACCTGGTCACTCACCACGGGGAACTAGTGCTTTGTGTCAAGAAGGATAGATCCTTCAACATGCGTGGACTATCAAAAGCTGAATAAATTAACGGTAAAGAACCGTTATGCTTTGTCGAGGGTAAATTATCTATACGATCAGCTAGAAGTATCGACATACCTTTGAGAATATTGATCTCCCTTCGGGAATCATCAATTTAGAGTACATGAGGATAGGGAGGATCATGAGAAACATGGAGGGACAGTATTGGAATTGTTGGAAAAGGAGAAACTATACGCTAAATTCTCCAAGTGTGTCATCTATACTGACCATAAGAGTTTTCAACATATTTTCATCAAAAAAGATTCAACATGAGACTGAGACGTTGGATTGAGTTGTTCAGTGACTATGACTTTGAAATCTGATGTCACCCGGGAAGGGCAAATGTGAGTTCCAATGTGTTGAGACATAAGAAAAGAGTCAAACCCATGTGCGAAAAGGCATTGGGGAGGACAGTTTATTTAGGTAGCAAATCCCACATCGATGTTACTTGCATTGAATCAATGAGGAGACCGAGTGTGAAGGATGGGCTTGTAGAGGTCTGGAACAAACAGCTGTACAAAAGGACAATGTAGGATTTTACTTTTTAAAGCAAATTTTGGTTTTATTTATTGGAATGTGAAGACATTGGTGATGGACGAAGCACACAAGTTTACGTATCTTGTTCATCCTGGTGCTAATGAGAGGTGCCATGATCGTTAAGACATGTATTGGTGTTGTTGAATGAAAAGGTACATAGCGCGTACTAGATTTCAACTTGTTCAAAGGTCAAAGCGTAGCATCAAAGGCCATCTGGACTGTTGCAATAGCCTAAGATTTTGGAATGGAGGTAGGAAAAAGTTCGTGTAGACTTCTTCACGAACAAGTAGTGAGAATGACTTGATATGGGTCATTGACCATATCCACCAATTTCCTGACTATTAGTGAGGGGTACAAGATAGAAATGCTGACAAGAATTTATGACGATGAAATTATGGATAGAAATGGAGCTCCTTTGTCGATTGTGTTCGATCGGGACAGTTGCTTCGTGCCACGATTTTGGCAGAGCTTATAAAAGGTGCTGGGGAGGTGTTTGGACATGAATACAACTTATTACTCTAAATGGTCTAAGTCAGTGAACAACTAAGACATCCCAGGATATGTTATGGCCTTGTATCATCAACTTTGGAAGTAGTTAGGACGATCACCTACTATTGGTTGAGTTCCCTTATAACAATACCTACCATTGGAGTATTATATTAACACCATTCGAGGCACTTTATAGATGTAAGTGCCGGTCACAGATATAATGGGCAGACATCAGGTAAAGTTAGATGACTAAACCATTAATCATTCAAGAGACGAATGATTAGGGTTTTAGACGTAGGACAAAATAAAGGCAGCACAAGATCATAGGATTTACACTGACAATCAAAGGAAGCCTTGTTTTAGGCACATCCTCTCACAAGGTAGTTGAATTGGAAGTTAGTTATGGTCGGTGAATGATACACTATCAAGGTGTTAGTAGTGTGGTGGGTTAGCTGCGGTACAACCTATATATAAACACTAATGATACCTTGAATGTGAAACCTGAACTAGATCAGAAACTAACTTTTGGTAATGGACAACAGCCATGCTCTAAAGACATCAAGAAATAGGATATAGACCTAAACAATCATCTCTAGAGACCTTAGTCTATGGGCTGGATGCGAGCTATTGCCTTAGGAGGCATTGTCTACTTTGGCTAAAAGAACAAATTAGCACATATATTGGTAAGTGCAATTAGGACTTACAAACAGATTTGGTCAGTGGGTTATCGGTTTGAGTTACAGCAAGAACCGAGAGGGATGCATGACACGTTACATGCGTCAAAACTCAAGTAGTGTCTTGCTGATAAGACCTTATATGTGCCGATCGAAGAAATTCGAGTGGGCAGTAAACTTTGATTCGTCGAAGAACCGGCTAAGATCATGACTAGGAAAAATTAATCTTTGAAAATTAGTAAAATACTGATAATAAAGATTAGATGGAACTCAAAGCGTGAACCTAAATTTTATCTGTGCATGGGCAGATCAATTGAGGACTATGTACTTTCACCCATTTACGGAAGGTGTTGTAGTTGATAACTCCGACTGACTTTCGGGACGAAATTCTCTCAACACGGGGATACTGTGACATCCGTCACCTAGGTAGGTGTATTGACCATTGACTTTAACCGTTGACTTGACTTTTGAATTTGACTCTTTAACTTTGACTTGGTCTAAGTATGAAACTTGACTTAAGAGTTGACCTAATGTTGACTTGTCCTGAGAATAGTACATTAGACGTGTGTAGACACACTAAGTTCTAAAACTATGTATTATGGGCTTTATAAGTTTTAGTGGGCCTTGGACATGTTGATAGTGGATATTTACCAATTTGGACTTATCACGGTGGTTTGTGCTTAAAATTGGACTAAAGACTTAAAAATGTAAAAATTATACATCTTACATTAAGAACGCAAACAAAAATCGGAGATCAGTGGGCTTTGCCTAAAGTCTACTAAATAGACTTAATTTAATTCAAAAATATAAATTAAATAATTTATATAGCATATGATAGTCTGTTGGAATCGTATTAACGTGTAGAATTTAAAAATGTAAAAATTAGACGACACGCGTATCGGGAGGAGATGAAATTGGACGAAATGGGAAAAGGGCCGGGAGGCCCATATAAGGCCCCCCTAGCCGAATTCCTTCAAAAGGGGCCTTCCCTTTTGTTTCATCATTTTTTCATTTTAAAAACTTATTCTACAAGTTTTCTCTCTAGAAACCCTAGCCACCATCAATCTTTTCTTCTTGTTCTACATCATCTTCATCTAAAATCACCATAATCAAAATCTTTCCATCGATTTTTGGTGCAACAATGACATTCAAGATCGTGTTCTAGGCAAGTCTTGTTCATCTCATTGTTTTCCGATCTAGGTGTTACGGGCGTTGGACTCTCTACCCGGTAAAACCCTAATTCTTGGACTTTGTATATTCTTCGAATCTATCAAAATTGGGTTGTAATCTTGGATGACCTGTTCATAATTGACATCTTTGACTTATAAACCATTCTTGAAATCATTAACCTTGTTTCTTGAATGGATAGACATGTTGAACGATCAAAATAACGAATCGATTAATTAACGTTGCAAACCGGGAGACTAAAATCCAACAAACTGTTTTCGACTGAAGAATAGAATGATCCAAGTGTTTAATTAAATTTTTGTCAATCAGTTCATAAAATAAATGTTCTTTAAGTACTCGGATCAATAAGGGTCAAATATGGAGGTTTGGGAGGCAAATGAACAAGACTAATAAACTGGACAGTTTGCTGTTAGAAAAAGGGGACGTTTTGTTCAGGGCATAACTTGATCATAATAAGTCCAAATGAGTCTAATTCTTCTACTAAAAACAAGTTCAATGAGTCCTGTAACAAACCCAAGTGGTCTCATGTCATTTCGACATCGTTTGACCCTTCAAACGTGGCAAACAAAACTGAAGGTCAAACCTGACGAATCTGGACAGCAGGTTGGTCTGTGTTGGTCGAGTCATATCTTTCACATATTTTATCCAATGGAGATTATTATTTTTCCGGAGTTTAGTTTAAGGTCTTATATTTCATACGGTACATATTACTCAAATTTTCGTTACCCTTTCGACCTCCAAACAGTTTATGCAAAACCGGTGCGCAATCAGCTCTACATGCTGAAATTTTTTGATAAACTCAAAACTCAGGATTTGAAACTAAATAATCAAATAAAGATAAGATTTGTATTTAAAAGTGGTTAAATGAATTTTTAAAAGAATAAGTTAATAATATGTATAATTTATTGAATATGGGCTAATAGATGTTCATTGAAGGGCGTTAATAAATTAATATAAAGTGGAAGAAGCCTTAAATGACAATAATTGGGTTGAAGCAATACAAGTGGAGTTGCTTTAATTCAAAAGGCAAAAGGTATGGAACTTATGACCTTTACCAAAAGGCCAAGTCCCTATTGGTACCAAATGGGTGTTTAGGAACAAAAAGGATGATAGAGGTTTGATCATTAAAAACAAGGCCAGACTGGTAGTTCAAGGGTACACGCAAGAGGAAGGAATTGACTACCCAGACGTCTTTGCACCTGTTGCAAGACTTGAGTCTGTTAGGATATTCCATGCTTTTGTAGCATCCAAGAACTTCACTGTCTACCAACTTGATTTGAAATGTGCATTCCTATATGGGGATATAGACAGGGAAGTCTATATGTGCAGCCACCTAGATTTGAAGGTCCACAACATCCCAATTAAGTGTGCAAACTGGACAAGGCACTCTATGACCTACACTAAGCACCTAGGCTATGGTATGAGACCATGTCTCAATTTCTACTAAAGAATTGCTATACCAGAGGCACTATAAACAAGACATTGTTCAAACAGAGATCTGGAAAGGACATGCTGCTCGTACAAGTTTATGTAGATGATATCATATTTCTTCAAATGACAAATGTGTAAGGACTTTGAGAGCACCATGAGGAAGAAGTTCGAGATGAGTTCTATGGGCAAGATGGAATTCTTCCTTAGAATTCAAGTGATGTAGATGAAGGATCAGTTAATCTAAGTATGTCAAGGACATCTTAGAAAGATTTGATATAAAGGATTGTAAGCCAGCCAAGACATCTATAGCCAGGAACCATAATCTTTGTTCTGACTCTGAGGAGGAGGATACTGATCAGCATCAGTACATGGAAATTATTGGGTCTCTGATGTATCTAACTACAAGCAGACCTGATATCATATTTGCATCTTGCATTTGTGCAAGATATCAAGCTGCTCCTAAGGTGTCTCACCGGGTTGCTGTCAAAAGAATTCTTAGATACCTTAAGGGAACTCCTAAACTAGGACTCGTGTATCCTAAGAACTAGGATTTCAACCTATATGGTTACACTAACAGTGAATATAGTGGCTGTAGCATCAATAAGAAATCAATATTTGGAGGATGTCAATTTCTTAGTGGAAGGATTATTTCATGGCAATGCAAGAAACAATCCTGTGTCTCTGCGTGAACTGCTGAAGTTGAATACATTACTGCTGCTAGCTCCTATGCTCAACTACTATGGATTCAGAATAAGATGATAGACTACGGATTTAACTTCATGGAAACTCCTATCCATATAGACGACAAGTGTTCCATCTCCACCACAGAGAATCCAGTAAAGCACTCATAGACCAAGCATATTGACATTAGGTATTACTTCATCCGAGATATTCATGAGAAACATCTCATAAAATTAGTTAGGGTTGATTCAAATGAACAATATGCTGGCTTGTTCACAAAGGCATTTGATGAACAAAGATTTAAATATTTAATTACAGCTATTGGGATGATCAACCTTAACTAGATCTCTTTTGAAAACCTTTATAAATATGCATGGACTTTTTGTCTAAATCTAAGCCCTGTTAAAGAAATTTTTTCAAAACACTCTAAGTAAGAATTCTTCCGACGAGAAATTTACCTACGGAAGAAGATTTTCTCAGTCTTCCGAAGGTAAATTACTCTAAGTGTTCTTCTTCCGTGGAAGATTTTAGCCTCAGAAGATTTTTTGATCAAGTATCAAAAACAACTTCCGAAGCTTGCTAAGTTCTTGCTCTTGAACCACAATCTTACTCACGGAAGCAAATTTGCCTTCGGAAGTAAAACTTGCTTCGGAAGAACCACTTAAAGGGAACACAAGTGTTACCCTTCGGAATACATTTAACCTTCGAAAGAAAGTTAACTGTAACGGATATCTTTTGGGCCCCACTCTATAAAAAGGTAAAAGATTTTGTCAGTAAAAAAAGATGTCGTTGAATAATTTAAATGGATTTATCTTGCCGCCTAATCTTATCGAAACCTAAGCCATCTTGTCAACATCATTACCCCTTATCCGATAAGATTTTACCTCCATTTATGCAAAACCTCCAACCATCTCTCTCCTTTCTTACCGTTACAGAATTTTCAACCACTAATTTATAGAGCTAAATCCCAATTTTCCCCCAATTTCATTCATCTTCTTCACAATTCCTCCAATCATACAGATACTCTGAAACCATGGCCCTTAATCCTCAACACAACCAGGCCGCGATCCTTGATTCCACTAAGGTTGCCGACTATGCACTAACCATCTAGTTCCTTAACCAATCAAGATACTTTACCGCCCTCACCATGAACCTCCTTGTTTACTCTAGACATATGGCTGATTTCTGGTCACATGCAAGGAGTGAAACCCATAATAATCAGAGGGTTATTCGGTCGATGATATGCGGCAAGGAACTAATTATCAGTGAGACCACCATCCGGAAGCATCTGGAGTTCTATGATGCGGGTGCCCCTATTGACTTCCCTCACTCGGATTTGGTAGCATCCTATCTCCAAATAGGCTATGGAGGCGATGTGCACATGTCAACTATTTATAAGTACAATTTCTCTTATAAGTAGAAGTTTTTGTTGCACATTGTTCTCTATAGCCTGTCTAACAAATCCAGGGGATGGGATCAAATCCCATACGATTTGGGGTGCCTGGTCCATGGAACGGTGAGGAACCTTCGGTTCAATTACTCACAGTTTGTGCTATTGAACCTGATAAGCAATATCAACCAGGATTCCTTTTACATGTATCCCAGGTAAATACAACACATCATAAACTGTGAACTTGACAAGGACAAACTTCAATTTGCCCACACTCTCCAAGTTCATCAAATGAAACCTACAATTTTTAAAAATTTGAAGAAGGTTTCAACTCATTTCACTGGATGATTCACTGATCTTCTTCCAAGTATGTTTGAGCCAATGGCTCATGGTGACATCTCTGCAGGCCCAACGGGTGATGAACCCCCGCTAGATTCACCCATTATCCACCGTCCCATACAACTCACTTACCACAGAAGACCTGAAAGGATCTAAGCATCTAGTTTGATCAATTAGATTGGATTTGCAAGAACACACAAGATGTATCAATGAAACAGTATGGTTATAGAGAGAGAATTTTTGCCAAAAAGTATATATTCATTCAACACACGCTTCGGCCTATTTACAATTAGGACATCTTTCCTTTTATAGGAAAGATGACGTCAGCTGATGTCACTTGACAGTGACATCTAACCGTTATTACAACAAACTATTGAAAGTAGACTAAACTACTAAACATGTCTAACAGCTGACAGCTTCTTACAAAAGACAAGTGTAAACTATTACAACTACTGAAAAGAAACTACTGAAACTACAACGTCTGAAGAACATGCTCTTCAGACGTTTTACAAAGTACTGAAACATAAAAGAAAACTACTGATAAGAAACTACTGAAAGGAAACAACTAAAAGGAAACTACTGAAAAAGAAAACCATCACAACAACTGAAGAATACTTCTTCATCTGTTATGACAACCTCTGAAGTCTTCAGTACTTGAACTTCAGACTTGAACTTCAGCTATTGTCATCAGCTGATGTCTTTAGCTGATGTCTTCAGTTGTTGTCTTTAGTCTTTGTACTTCAGCTGATGTCTTCAGACTTTGTACATCAGCTGATGTCTTCAGTTGTTGTACATCAGCTGATGTCTTCAGTTGTTGTATTTTAGCTGATGTCTTCAGTCTTTGTACATCAGCTGATATCTTCAGTCTTTGTACTTCAGCTGATGAAGTCTTCAGTTGTTGTCATCATCAGCTGATGAACTCTTCAGCAGTTGTTGTGATGTCTGTGGGACTTAAAGGTTTTTCTGATCTGGCTCATTGGTTCTTTTGGTCCAACAAACTCCCCCTGAACCAATGCAGCCAAAACCTTTAAGCTTATTTGATTGTCCTACTTATTTGGCAGAAAGATTGGTCTTTTTCTTCTGGACCAGCTTAGAAATGACCCAGATCAGCACAGGCCTGGGAAGAGGTTTCAAAAAGTATGATTATCAAAGGATGTATAGGAACTCTGTCTTGGGGAACTGGACACAGAGCTGTTACCCCATCCATGAAACCTACTTCCCAACTATGAGTCTGTAAGACTCTCTTGTGTAAGCCTCAAGGAAGACTACTTGTTCCTCCATGGTGAGCTCTTCTGCTTCTCCCTCAAAGAGTGACTCCGGCCCGTAATACTCAGAGAGGTATTTGACCTGTTTCCCATTCTTGAGCTCCACAGTTTTTATTGCTCTGTAGGCAAATTCGTCAGGGTGATTACCCTCTAGAAACAACTGGAACTCATTCTTCCTAACTTCCTCAAGCCTCTTATACACTAACCCATTTTTGACCACTCTATTCTCCAGCATCTTTTGTGGGGGCAGATTACCTTTATAGACTTTCTTGAAGTCATCAAGGATCTCCCAGGGTGATATTACAATGGCCAGTGTGATCATTTCATCTATGATCTTCTTTACTTGGCCCTTGTATCTCTGTGGAATGTCTTTCTTATGAATCCTATGAGACACCCTAGGATCAGGCCAAATCCTCACTCTCTCTTTTTGATATTAAATATTTGTCTGAGAGTGTATAATCTCTGAACATGTTTCTTCATATTTATTATTGATGAAGTGGCAGCATAAGCTTTGTCAACCCTTCTCAACAATTCCTCATCATGCTGTTTGTGTAGCTCTTCTTCTTCTAGCTTCACTTTAACAGTTTGCCTTTGGATCTCAGGAGTAATTGTTAGAGGGTGACTTTTGGCCTTCGGCAATGGAATGACAGCTGAAATTGGCAGCCTGTCCTCATCATCATCATCATCATCTTCTTCTTCTTCAAGCCTCAACACCCTTCTTTTCCTCTTCTGGGGTGCATCATCGGCTATTGGTTTTGTGGGTAAGGGAGTTGGTTTTGTGGGTTGTGATGTGGATTGTTTTGGTGTGGGAGATTAGGCAGGCTGTTCTAGCAATTTGGATGTAAGTGAGGCTTTGGTGTGCTTGGCTAGTTCAGTCCTGCTCCCAGCACCAGTTTCACTTAGGGCTTCTATGATCAGCCCTTTGGTGAATACCTCAGACGAACAGATCTTGGTAGTTATTGCCAAGATGTTGTCCCTGGACCATGATTTGACTTCCAGGACTGATCTCCCCAGATACTTCGAAATGAATCTGGCCATAGCTTCTAATCTCTCCTTTTCTTGTTCACTATGACCAGACCATCGGCTTTCAATCTCCTGTACTTCCAACTCCTTATCTCAGTATCTATCTCAGCAGTGTCAAAGCCTTGCCTAAACAGCTGATCAATGATTTTATCCATTGACCTGCTGTGTTGGGTATCAGCTTCCTTGACAAGGACTGCTAGCTCCTTTTCCTTCTCCTTTTGTCCACCCTTCTTCGTTTTATATGTGACATGAAAGCCTTTTTCACTTTCAGTCACCTTTTCTTTTTCTTTTCTTTCACACTCTCCTTCTCTTTCTCAGTCTCCACTACCATCTCCCTCTCAGTTTCTACCTCCTTCTCTACTTCTTTCTCTTTCTCTTTATCCTCCTCCATTCTCTTCCTCTTGATTGCTTTCACTGACTGAGTCTCCCCCTTTTTGGTTGCATTAGTTGCAGGGGTTTGACTATCAGAACGCCTTTTAGTCACAGCATCATCCACCAGGGTTTGTATGTTTGAGGCAAGCCTCTCATCAAGGCTTTTATGCATTATGTCAGTTATGATGGGTGTGATGAGAGGCAGGGAATTTTGAAAGATAGCAACCATTTGCTCAGGGGGGTTCTGTCCCTGAGAAATAGCGCTAGAAGCAGGGGCTGGTGGCTGAGATTTTGGGAGTGGCTCTGTGTTTGTGAGACATTCAGAGGAAGGTTCCATATGTTGGTGAATGGTGGCAGAGGGACTTGATTCTTGAGTCATTTTGGCAAGTAGCTCTTTGAGTCTACTCACCTCATCCTCAAGAATAGTGTTTTGTGCTAGAACATCATAAAAGAAGCCCAGGTCATCATCAGTGTTAGCTGAATCACCTGACCTCCTGATTAGATCAGGATGTACATGTGCTGAGTATGGCTCAGTAATCACATGTGCCCCTTTGTCTTGGTACTGGGGACTTCCTTCCTCAGAAGAGGATCCTTCATCGGCAGTTGCCTCTAGTGAGGACTTAGAGATGTTACCAGTTGCATCCTGTTCATGTGCTGAATCAGGAAGAGTGGAAGCCTCACCAGATGTTCTTATCTCATTTGCCATACTGGAAGATAGAACATGGTAATCCCTGTGCTGGGGGTTCTCAACAACACTTGATTCCTCCCACTCATTGGTGGGGTTTTCCCAGTTGTGATAGGTTCCTGGGGAGAGGGTAGAGTGTTGAGCTGAGTCAGCACTTCTGCTATGATAAATATGGGGCTTTTTGGGGCGGTTGCAGTGGGAGACTTGGGTGAATCTGTTTGCACTGGGGAGAGTGGTGCTCTTCAATGGTAACCTTCTCAAGTGAGATAGGTTCCAGAGATGTGGCTGCCCCGGAAGTGGTTGCTTCAGGATCCTGTTGAGAGGATGCCTGAGCGGTTGAGGTTGGTACAGTTCTTGTAACTACTGGGGGATTAATTCCAGTAGCTACTTCCTGCCTTTGTAGTGCAGGGGCATCCTCAGGGGACTCAACTCCCTGAGTAGCCTTTTTGGGCTTTTTGGCTCTTGGCTTGGTGGGGACTTTGGATTTGGAGGTGGAGGCTGTGGGTTTCCGCTACTTGGGTTTTAGCAGCTTGGCAACCTATTTGAGGTGTTGGTCTGAGTTGTGCCTGGAGTATACTTCAGGCAATACTACCAGAGCAGGGACTCCAAGGCCAACAAGTCCCTCAGCTTGAAGCTGGTTTTCAATGATGGCCATGATGAACCTTGGATATAATATCCATCGGTTAGCCAAAGGTTTCACAGCCATATCTTTAAGTTCTAAAAATATGTTTCAGAAAAATTTAAACTTTGTTGCTCTAGGATGGAATACAATACCTGTTGCTACCTGGATGACATTTGATCCTATGAAGTAGTTTTAGGGGCAAGACAAACATTGACCATGTGAAAGATCAATCGTTCAGCATCATGGAAGTGCTTCTTGAGGATGGTAGAAGCACTAAGGTCACCCTGGTGTCCATGGTGGGCAAAAGATAGATCGGTTGTGCCCTTTGGATACTCAGTGATGAAAGTGGCATCATTCATATTTAGGGTTTGGCGAATGATCGTAGAAGTGATGACCACCTTTTGGTTGTTGACGAACGACTGGAGAGAGACCTCGGTGTCATTCTCCCCAGTGGTAAGAGTGACGTTCATCCAGAACTGGTTTAGGGATTCGGCATAAATGGTTGGATTAAGAAGAAAAGCCGTTTTGTATGGAGAGTGGACCATTAGATCAATGGCATTATCAAACTTGGTCTAAAAGGGTGATTTGGTAAGGTAGGCAACACAGTTGTGTCTTGGTTTGAGCTGCATGGTCGCTATTAATGTGAGGAGAGAGGTTTCAGAGTTTTTGAACGTTAGGTTTGTGAGAGAATGAAAAACTCTGAAGTTAGGGTTAGGTATTTCTAGGGTATGGGTATGAAACGGCTGAAAGAAAACGGCTGAAGGTTTTGGTATTAGTCATCAGTTGTTTTAAATGACTGATGACATGGTTTTAACCTTCAGAGGTTGTAAACAACTGAAGACTTGGTATTAGTCATCAGTAGTTATAAACTACTGAAGACATGGTTTTGGCTTCAATTGTTATAAACGTTTGAGGACTTGGTGTTAGTCATCAGTAGTTGAAACTACTGAAGACATGGTTTTGTCCTTCAGAGGTTGTAAACAACTGACGACTTGGTGTTAATCATTAGTAGTTGTAAACTACTGAAGACATGGTTTTGTCCTTCAGTTGTTTTGAAATGAAACATCAGTTGTTTGAATCAGCTAAAGAGTAATGTTACTCATCAGCTGTTGTCGTCAATTCAGTTGTTTCATTCTGACCTCAACACTTACTCATCAGACGTTGTCTGATTTTTCAGACGTTTCATTGGTCATCAGCTCTTGTGAATATTTATTCTTCAGCTCTTGTGAACAGATGTTCAGAAGGTCTGATGAAATAAATTATTCTTCAGAGCTTGTGAACAAATGTTGTCTTCAGTACTTGTGTAAGATTACACATCAGTACTTGTGGACAAAATTTGTTCTTCAGTACTTTATTTGTTAGAGATAGACATCAGTAGTTATAACCACATCAGTAGTTGTAACTTCATCAGTTCTTTTCAACAAATAATGTACTTTGGTACTTTGAAGTATTTTAGACTTCAGTAGTTATAACACATCAGTAGATATGAAAAATACTGAGGACAAAATAACTCATCAATACTTATTTTTGACTTTTGTATACTAATGCTCATCAGTATTTGTGACCTGAGAGCATCAGTATTAGTCAATTATTCCAGCTGCAGCATACCAAGCCTTAGTACCAGATTTTGAAAAGTAGTACTGTCCAAAGGCTTAGTAAATATATCTGCAAGCTCATCAGCACTAGGAACAAACTTTGGATCAATCAGACCTTTTTCATAACAATCCCTAATAAAATGATGTCTGATCTCAATATGTTTGGTCCTAGAATGCTGGACTGGATTCTTAACAATACAAAGAGCTGAAGCACTATCCATGAGTAATGGTGTCTTAGTCTCTGTAATGCCATAATCCAATAATTGATTCCGAAGCCAGAGTACCTGGGATGTACAACTTGTAGCAGCAATGTACTATGCTTCAGCAGTTGATGTAGCAATTGAAGTTTGTTTCTTACTCTGCTAAGAAACTAAACAATTGCCAAGAATTGGCATCCACCAGAAGTTGATTTTCTGGTGACTTTGCACCCTGCATAGTCGCTATCTGAGAAAGCAACTAATTTGCAAGAATGCCCAGTAGAATACCAAAGTCCTAGAGATTGAGTACCTTGCAAGTATCTAAAGATCCTTTTGACTGCAATCAAATGGGATTCTTTAGGTGCAGCCTGAAATCTAGCACAGACACATGTTGCAAACATAATGTCTGGTCTCGAAGCTGTAAGGTACATCAAGGACCCAATCATACATCTGTAAAGGGTTTCATCAACTGCTTTACCTTTCTGATCAACATCCAGTTGTGTGGTGCTGCTCATGGGAGTAGAACAGGGCTTACAGTTTGGTAAATCAAACTTATTCAAAAGGTCTTTTGTATATTTAGACTGATGAATGGAGGTTCCATCAGTCCTTTGTTTGATTTGCAAACCCAGAAAGAACTGTAATTCTCCCATGGCACTCATTTCAAACTTCTTTTGCATTAACTTTGTAAATTCATCACACAACTGTGGATCAGAGGATGCAAAAATAATATCATCAACATAAATTTGAACTAGTAGTTTATGCTGCCCTGCTTTCTTAGTGTATAAAGTTTTATCTATGGAGCCTCTAGTGAAATTATTTTGAAGAAGAAAGTTAGACAATGTTTCATACCAGGCTCTAGGAGCTTGTTTCAACCCATATAGAGCCTTATCAAGCTTATACACCCAATCTGGATGTTTATTATCCTCAAAACCTGGTGGTTGACACCCATAAACCTCTTCTTTTATTTTACCATATAAAAATGCACTTTTGACATCCATTTGAAAAACTTTAAGATTATGAAAAGCAGCATAAGCTAAGAACAACCTAATTGCCTCCAGTCTGGCTACAGGGGCAAATGTTTCATCATAATCAATACCTTCTTCTTGTGCAAACCCCTGTACAACCAATCTGGCCTTGTTCTTAACAATTTGGCCCTTTTCATCTGTTTTATTCCTAAACACCCATTTAGTGCCTATTGCACACTTACCTTGGGGTAAAGGAATAAGCTCCCACGCTTACTGCTTTTTGAACTGAAGAAGCTCAAGCTGCATTGCTTCAACCCATCCATTGTCTCTTAATGCAACATGATAGTTCTTTGGCTCTTGCTGACTGATGAAGAGAGCATAGAAGCAGAAATTGGAAAATTGACTTCTGGTTGAGACTCCAGCATTGATATCACTAATAATTTGAGACATTGGATGATCCTTCAGCTCTTGATAAACAATGAGGTCCGTGCAAGTGTTTGTAGGACCTTCAGCAGCAACAGATGTTGATGAAGATTCTTGAAACCATGTTGGTGATGGCAACTCAAATGAAGTAGAGGATTCAAAATCTCATCAGCATTTGTTGTGGATGGAGCTGCTGAAGCTACAGGAGCATCAGGTTTAGATGACTCAGGCAGTTGGTCATTAAACCTGAAAAGGTGAGTACTGACTACATCATCATCAGTACCACCAGGTGGAGAACTATTGATAGGAACAATAGCTGGAGACTGATAACGAACATATTGCGGTATGTCCAAATCAAATAACTCCACAGGGTTTTGTGGAATCTTGTCCTTTGGAGATTCATTAAACTTCACATTCAAAGTCTCTTCAACCATCTTTGTTTTGCAGTTGAAAACTCTGTATGCCTTGCAAGTAGATGAATAACAAACAAAATACCCTGCATCCACCTTTGATTCAAACTTCTGGAGTGGATTCTTTGTGTTGAGAATGTAACAGGGACACCCAAATGCTCTAAAGAATGAAATCAAAGGGGCCAAATGATGTAGCATTTCATAAAGAGTCTTCATCAACCTATGATTTACTAATACTCTATTTTGCACATAGCAAGTTGTGTTGATAGCTTCAGCCTAAAATGTCAATGGCAAGCCTGAATCAACCAACATTGACTTTGGCTCTTCTATTGGAGGGAATGATACTTTGTGTTGCTTCCCTTTCAAGCAAGCAGTCTAGTTGTCATCATATTTGAACTCCTTCATAGGTAACGCTGTTACTAAACCATGATGAATCAGCTGGTTCATGTTTTTGAGATTCACATGACCAAGCCTTCTATACCATAGATCAGATTCCTGAGGAGAAGTCTTGGAGAATAGGCAAGGATGGCCTTTTAGATCAATTTTCTTTGAAAGATCTAAGGCATATACTCTTCCTGTCCTATTGGCCTTCAGGAGAGTATGTTCATCCAACACCTTGTCAATCAAACTCAGAACTTTGGATGACAGAATCCTGCAGTTCTGGCTGGTGAAGAGTGCAACATGGCCTTTATCACACATTTGACTGACACTCAAGAGGTTGTACTTGAGATTCTCCACATGGTTAATATCATCAAACCGTATTTCACCATTGGAAACAAAGCCTTTGCCGATGATGTAACCTTTTGCATCATTGCCAAAAGAGACAAACCCCTTCTTTCCTTGAGAGTAGTCATTAAGAAGAGAGCTGCTCCTTGTCATATGCATGGATCCTCCACTGTCTACATACCAGATGCTTCTTTGGCATGCTGAAGAACCCTGCATTCATCACAACAAATTAGTTAGTTTTTGAGACCCAAACCTTTTTGTTTTTGGGTCTGTTCTCATCAACAGATTTAATACTAACTTGTTTGTTGTGATTGACAGTCTGAGGTGGTGGAGATGGTGTAGAAAAGGATTCCTTTGGCTTGGTTTTCCTTTTCTGTGGTTTCAGCACAGGAGCATCTAATTGGTTGACTCTCCCCAATAGATGTTGAACCATCATGACAAGTTATGTCTGATTGTTTGCTAAAGCTTTCAGCTCATCAGACACATCAACTCTTGGTTGTGATGGGTTCCTGTGTTGCACCATCTTCCTTTGAGCAACCTCAGCTGTTGCCTGATGAACCCCTTCCTTCTTTTTGGAATTCTTTAAGGACTTTGGGGTTTCAGGTTGAGATGTTACTTGTACAAACTTGGTTTCAAACTCATCTTTCATTTTATTAATCTTCATTTTAATGTTATGATTTTGATTGAGTTTGGAACCCTTTCTATACCAACAATCATCAGTAAGATGATTGAATAAGCCACATATTTCACATGGCTTCTTCTTCATCTTTAGTTGATCATCTACAGAAGAAGATGAAACTACTGAAGATTTGTTCTTCAGCCGTTTTCTATCAGTACTTGCAGTTTTCTTCCTTTCAGTACTTGCTTTCCTGATATCTTCTTCAGTAGTTTTCAAACCCTTTCTACTTGCAGTTTTCTTCCCTTTAGTACTTGCAGTAGTTTGGGTTTGTTCTTCAGGTGTTGTAACTTGTGCTTCAGTACTTTCAGTAGTTTGTGAAAAAACACCTGAAGTGATTAACTCTTTGATCATGTGACTGTCAGCCTTTAAACCATCAGCTGTTTCAGCATTAGCTGATTGGTTTTGTGAGAAATTAATGCTGACTTCATCCTCTGACTTTGGTGCTTTATCAGAAGATGAATCACATGATGAGGTGGATTGGTTATTGCTTTCTCCTTCAAATTCTACTTCTACCTTGGGAGTAAAATCTGTAGGAGGAGCAGTGTGATTATAACCAATTTCAAACTTCATATTTGAAGCTGATTGCTTGCTGAGAAGCATTTCAAAACCCTTGCAGGAGGTTACCTAGCATTCACACTCTACTTGGATAGTTGCAAGTGTTTCTTTGATGTCCGTATACTTCTCTAGAAGTACCTCTTCCCTAGCCTTATCATCTGTGATTTGGCATTTTAGTTTATGAATTTCATCATTTTTATCATGCAAAACAGACTCAAACTTAGCTTTTCTTTTGGAAAGTGCTTGCTCTAGCTCAAGATTTTTATTAATTAAAGCTACATTTGCTTCTCTAATAGATGCAAATATGGCTATGCATGATTCAGAACATAACTTGGCTTTAGCCTCTAAAGATACCTGTGATACCTGTGATGAAGCATTTGAAGATGAACCATCAGCAGACTCCAGGGCCATGAGAGCAAGGTTTCCAAAGGGATTGTCACCACCATATTGACCAGCACCAGGAAACAGTTGTTCATGACCAGACATATCATCTGGTAAACTACTCCAGTCAACAACTCCTGGGTGAAAAAGCTGTGTTGTTGAGGTTGAGATTGTTGATGAGATTATGATAGTTGAGGCTCAGGAAGGGCATGTGGTTGTTGAGCAATGGATGCTTGAACTTGGTTTGGCTGAGGCATGTAATAGCAGGGGTAAGGATATGGCATATGACTTTGAGGGACAAAATATGCAGGTGATGACTGAGCTTGCGATGGATGACCAGAACTAGTGGAATGTTGCCCTTTGTTTTGTGAATTGTTGCTTGGGAAGGTCACAAAGGGTGCAGATGAGTTAGATCCAGATAATATACACTCTCTAGCAAAGTGTCCAAGCCTATGGCACTTGTGACACCTCAACTTGCTCTTGTCAAAACCAACTTTGGTTTTGCCAGAGAGACTAGGGAATTTCCTCCCAGTTCTTTTGTAGAACTTTTAAGATCTGATATTGATCATTTTCATTTGGCTCAAAATATCCATCTCTTCCAGATCGTCATCTGGAATGCCCTTCAAATCTTCCATCAAAAAGCACCAGTTATCACTGCTACCACCTGAACTACCATCCACACCGACAAAAGCATGTTCTACATTTGTAGAGAAATCAATATGCTCATCATATGCACTTTCTGATGCAGCATACTCTGACTCCTGACCTATCAGTGCAGTATTGCCTAATACAAAGTCATCAGTGAGCTTTTCAGATGAGGACAACTTCCTTTTCTGTTCTATCTCTCTTTCAAGTGTCAGCAGTTTCCCATGAAGTTGGGTGAGAGATAGAGTGCTCAGATTTGCACTAGAGCGTAGGAAAATAGTGTATGTGTCCCATCTCTCAGGCAGGGATCTGAGGAATCGGTTGTTCATCTGGCTGTTTGAATACTCTTGTTCAACCATTTTCAGCTCAGAAATCAAACATGGGAATCGCTCAAGCTGTTGAGTCAGAGTCTCACCCTTCCTATGAGAGAATGTGTCATATTGTTGGGCAAGGATTTCCCTAGTATTTGCTAAGACTTCATCGGTTCCTCCAAATTGTTCTTTCAAAGCAACCTAGAGGTCATGAGCAGTTTCATGATGCATAAACCCTGAATAGATTTCATTAGGCAGTGCCATGGACAGAATTCCATGGGCTTTAGCATCAATTTTGAACATCTTTAGATCTTCATCCGAATACTGATCAGGTTTCTTCGGAACCCTCTCATTTGTTTCCGGAGTACTCACCATAGGCTTGTATGGTCCATGCACCACAGATTTCCAACAACCTGCGCTGTTGATAGACAAGTGATGGAGCATACGGCATTGCCATATGTTATACTCACTCCTAACAAGCATCGGAGGCTTTGTTGAGGAGCCAGTATTGTGAGGATCATTTGTTGGTGTCGCCATTGAACAAATTCAAGCAAATTCAAAGTAATTTCAGTAAGTCTAGATCAAAACCACGTAGAACCTCAACTTGAATGACCAGAAGCTGCAGAAACTCAATCTCTATAACTGATTCTTGCAAATTTGCTAATTCGATCAAACGTAGATACCAAAAGAGCAGTTTCAATGATCAATTGTTAAATCGATCAATGATTAACCAACTCTGATACCATTTGAAAGGATCTAAGCATCTAGTTTGATCAATTAGATTGGATTTGCTGTGGAATAGCGTACGAATTAGAACAAATTATAGCAAGAACACACAAGATGCATCAATGAAACAGTATGGTTATCGAGAGAGAGAGAATTTCTGCCAAAAGGTATATATTCATTCAACACACGCTTCGGCACATTTACAATTAGGTCATCTTTCCTTTTATAGGAAAGATGACGTCAGCTGATGTCACTTGATAGTGACATCAAACCGTTATTACAACAAACTACTGAAAGTAGACTAAACTACTGAAGATGTCTAACAGCTGACATCTTCTAACAAAAGACAAGTGTAAATTTACAACTACTGAAAAGAAACTACTGAAACTACAACGTCTGAAGAACATGCTCTTCAGACGTTTTACAACGGAAACTACTGAAAAAGAAAACCATCACAATAACTGAAGAATACTTCTTCAGCTGTTGTGACAACCTCTGAAGTCTTCAGTACTTGAACTTCAGACTTGAACTTCAACTATTGTCATCAGCTGATGTCTTCAGTTGATGTCTTCAGTTGTTGTCTTCAGTCTTTGTACTTCAGTTGATGTCTTCAGACTTTGTATATCAGTTGATGTCTTCAGTTGTTGTACATCAGCTGATGTCTTCAGTTGTTGTACTTTAGCTGATGTCTTCAGTCTTTGTACATCAGCTGATATCTTCAGTCTTTGTACTTCAGCTGATGAAGTCTTCAGTTGTTATCATCATCAGCTGATGAAGTCTTCAGCAGTTGTTGTGATGTCTGTGGGACTTAAAGGTTTTTCTGATCTGGCTCATTGGTTCAAAAAGTATGATTATCAAAGGATGGATGGGAACTCTGTCTTGGGGAACTAGACACATAGCTATTACCCCATCCATGAAACCTACTTCCTAACTATGAGTCTGTAAGACTCTCTTGTGTAAGCCTCAAGGCAGACTATTTGTTCCTCCATGGTGAGCTCTTCTGCTTCTCCCTTAAAGAGTGACTCAGGCCTATAATACTCAGAGAGGTATTTGACCTGTTTCCCATTCTTGAGCTCCACAGTTGTTATTGCTCTGTAGGCAAATTCATCAGGGTGATTACCCTCTAGAAACAACTGGAGCTCATTCTTCCTAATTTCCTCAAGCCTCTTATACACTAACCCCTTTTTGACCACTCTATTCTCCAGCATCTTTTGTGGGGGCAGATTAGCTTTATAGGCTTTCTTGAAGTCATCAAGGATCTCCTAGGGTGATATTACAATGGCCAGTGTGATCACTTCATCTACGATCTTCTTTACTTGGCCCTTGTATCTCTGTGGAATGTCTTTCTTATGAATCCTATGAGACACCCTGGGATCTGGCCAAATCCTCACTCTCTCTTTTTGATATTGAAATGTTTGTCTGAGAGTGTATAATCTCTGAGCATGTTTCTTCATATTTATTATTGATGAAGTGGCAGCATAAGCTTTGTCAACCCTTCTCAACAATTCCTCATCATGCTGTTTGTGTAGCTCTCAAACGAACCATTGATCAATTTACTCTGATTGATCAAGCTCCCTCTTTTTAACCCAAAAAGGCTAGAGTGGAACACATGGCTCCCACTCAGCCAGATGTCCAACTTTCCCCTCCTATTAACCTCAATATAAGTGTTGAGTCTCCTTAGTCTTAACAAGACGATCCCACAACCCTAGCCTCAAGCCCTCAGGGTGAGTCTCAACACTCCCCTGAGCAGCCAAAAAAGGAAAGCCACATCATGGAATCCATTGCTTATGCAAGGGAATCCCTAGGTGCTGACCAAGGTCCTGGGTCAATAGATATACAAGCTACATCCTTTCTTGACCTTCTTACCCATTCTGATGAGGATATCATACTATATATAGGTAGTGAAGTTGATCTATATCACCACTATCAAGATAAACAAAGCCCTTTGGAGCCTCTGATATTCAGCCCCCATCAGGGAGCCAGTACTGAGGTGAGTCCTATAGATATGGAGGGGAATCATGTGGATAAAGCTGTCACTACTGAGAGTGCTTCATTATCCTTTTAGGGTAGTGGTAACATAAGCCAGTCTTTATCCATGACAACTTTGCATCTCAATGTATCCGAAGGAGACATTGAGTTGAAGAGGAACCCTGGGTGCCAAGAAACAACATCAGGTGGTGTGGAGGAACATACTCAGTATGTTATCCTATCTCCAATGATTCCTCATAAGAAGATGAGGGCATTCTGCAACAAACAGTTGAGTATCTACTCTCCAAAATCTCAAACCTTGAATCCAAGGTTAAGATTTCGAAAAGTAGATCTGCCACTCAGCAACTTGAGATTAACATTCTCAAGGCCCACCTAGCTGAGACATAAATACAAAGATATGTTAGGCATGTACAAACTTAGGTCTCTACAAGCTCTTCCTCAAGCTCATCTGACTCTCAAGATGATGCTATCAAAAAGGGGAGAGTTTATAAAGAACTGATGAGGAGACAACGGCTCATTCTTTAGAGTAGTTGTCAATTCAGGAGGAGATGTCTATTTACTTTTCGGAACAGACATCAACTCCTATGTAGCTAATCATTGCCACTACCTCTCCTTTTGGAGTCACTTCTTCACACCCACATTTCACAGCACCCATATTTCCCCCCACCTTCTTCAATTCAAATGGACTCTAGGATTCTCATCAACTTCCTAAATTTCTTGAACCAATTTCGGATGAGATCCTCATTTGAATATCTTCTACCAGATGTCACTCTAACCTACTTTAGAGCTGAGGAGCTTCAAAGGCTAACTACACCTCCTACCTCTGAGAAAGATGTTGGTAAACCTAAGGGGAGTGTGGAACCCGATATTTACTTCGAGGGGAAAGAACAAACTGATGGACCAACATCTGACTTGGAAGGAATAGGAAGTATAGTTGCTTTTGAAGCTTTGGAGGTTACTTCTGAAGAGGCAGTTAAAACTTCCAAAGCTGGTTTACCATATACTTCCGAATCCATCAAGGCTACTTCCGAAGCTAAGGAAACATCTTCCGAAGCTGAGATTGAGGCTGCGGAAGTAATAGTAAACCTGTCCACCACCATCTCAACTATGCCACCAACTCAAACTCCACTCAGCCAACTAGAAACCTCCAAGCCAAAGTCTCCAAAAGCTTTAGCTTCCTCTGAACATAAAGGAAAGATGAAGATGACAGCTGAAGAGCTTAAGGAGGAAGAAAGGTTGGCCAAACTAAAAGAAAAAGGCAACATGTCTCTAAAAAGCTATTGGCTACCGTAGAAAGGCATCAATAGCAACTCTAGAGTAGATTGACAACCGAAGAAGAGTGGATATTATAGACAGGCTCATCAGTATAAGAGTAAAGAGTGAAGAAATTCTCTTACTTCTATATGATGAGCTTGTGTAAACTGGAGAAGGGAACCTTGCTGTAAAATGAAAGAAAGGAAGCAACAAGGTTGGCTAAGGAAGAGGAAATGAGAAGGAAGAAGGAGGAGGGCAAGAAGAAGGCAAAGGTGAAGGAGAAAGCAGAGAAAATAGCCTTTCTCTGTTCTAGGGGATTTAAGGACGAAGAGTTGGCCCCTCATGAAATAGATACTATTTTGTTCCTCTTCAAACAAGAACAAGAAAAAGCTTGAAGGAGAGAAAGTGGGCAGCCAGAGAAAAGGTGAAGGAGAAGAAGAGGAAGGAGGAGGAGGCTGAGAAAGCTACTGCCAAACGGGCTAAGGATAAGGAATGGATGAAATCCTACCTCAAAGCCCATAGCTTCTCAACCAGGCAAGTTGCCTCCATGGCAGAAAAGACTCTCCAATGACATATTAGTGAAATCAAAGCTGATATTCATTTGGGGATCCGGCAGGAGGTGTCCTGGAAACCAAGTAGTCAGAGGTGGTCATAAAGCTAAAACCATCACCTAAACCTAAGCCTAACCTAAAACCAAGATCAACATCCTCACCCCAAACCATAGTACCACCTACACCTTTCCCTTTCCTTTTCCCTATAAAGCTTGAACCCACTGATGAATCCTATACCCCAGAACGAACCCTTCTATCCACCTCAAAGCTTGAACCAACTACCTCACCACCATTACCACCTGTCCTACAACCTAAAACCAAACCTAAAACAGAATGATCACCTAAACCCAAACCTCCAACTCAAACCAAACCCTCAACCCAACCATCCTCTTAATCATCCAGGCCCCTGACCGTGACGGAGTTGAGATCCAGAAAAAGCTCAACCACTGCACAAAGTTGAGTTCTATCTCTTGGAAGATAAGCTGATAGAATTAAAATACATTGACAATTCTATTAGCGTTCTCTCAAGAGAAGCTTTCCTTGATCTTTCCACTGGAACCCTGGACTAGGCTCTCATTCTTCTCACTCTTAACCAAAGTGTTCTAACTGATGAGGAGAAGAAGCTAAAGAGGAAACTGGTGACTCTGCAAGACCCTACGAAGGTAGATGACTTCCCTACCACGCCCCATGTTCCTAGGAGCTCCATAGTCCAGTGGAGGTTCGATGAACCTCCACGACGTTTCAGACTGGTAAGAGAGAATGGTATGATCAACATATGGGACACAGCCCAACTAGTACATAGCAATAGATTTGATCTTGCTGAATTAGCAGACATACCATTATCCAATCCCTCCAATCCTCCTATTGCTTCTCTCACAAGAAATCACATAAGAAACATGAAAGAGGCATAGGTGAGGAAAAGAGAACATGCAATAAATGAGGCAGCCCTTATCAAAGGGAAGACCTTTCTACAAATGGTCCAAGGACCAGCCGTTAAGTCTATAGTTAGATGGGTGTATGACTCCAACACCCATCAACTAACTCTTTATAGGGGGGACTACCACCGGATTCATGTTGTCCAAAGTAACAAACTTGATCTATTATCTAAGGAAGAACTGAATCAAATCCTCACCATTGGCATAGAAGAAAACAAAGAAAAAAGTGCAGACTTTCTGGCATTGGTGAGGGAAACTCTAAAGAAGAAGGAAAAGTGAATGTTTTGGTAGCATCAGCCTAGGGGGAGTTTGTTAGGTCAGATAAGGCTGTTTCCACCAAAACAAACACTTCAACTTGATTTTGGTACAATACATGAAGAACTTCCGAAGAGAAAGCTGTATTTTAGAAGACAAGTCCACCACCTTTCGAAGCCAAGAGTAGAAGATCTTTCGAAGAGAAACTAGTCTTCCGAGACTAAGTTTAGTCTTCCGAAGTATAAAGAAGATGAAGAATAGAAGCAGCTGATTTGAAGGAGTTGTTCCTTTTGAAGCCAAAGTACCTTCGGAAGACTTTATGTCTTCAGAAGATTACTTACCTTCGGAAGTAACAACTGTGAAAGGAGGATAAAGTAAGGTCTCTGTCAGTCAACTGCTACACTGACATTCAAGATCGTGTTCTAGGCTGTTGGTACACATGTCCCTAGGTCTAGTCTAGTGAGCTTCAATGTAATAGACTTTCATCTTGTAACACATATGTAATGTTTTTTCAATGAAATGAAAAACTCTTCTATGAATGTTTATTGGTTGTTTAATGTCATATCTATTAATATCATTCATTATTACACGCATATATGAACATGTTATATAGGTTTACAGCTGTTAGACATAGTTCTGAATTGTTAAAGGTTCACGAATGTGTTTAACTAAGTATTCTGATTCAGTAGCACGACTGGACCATGCGAATGGGCCAATCGCACGACTGAACCAGGTGATTGAATCAATCGCACGATTGAGTCATAAGACTGACTCAGTCGTACGAATGAATCAATCATATGACTCAATCACACGACTGAGCCAGTCGCTTGGCTCTGTCGTACGAATGAAAGCTGTAACCTATAAATACCACTTAATTCGTGGAAAAACGAGAGACTTCGATAATTGACAACCCTAGCCGTCCCAGTTCGCATAGAGCGTCCCATCCAACTTCACAGAGCGTTTCAGATCATTCCAACTTCATTCTTAATGTTTTCAAATCATTAGGTTTGATCAGGATAACGTTCTCCCTGATTGGATAGCCAATCAAATAGAATTCCGCGCTATTTGATTCGGTTTCACGTAGATCCAGTTAGTACTCCGTCCGTATACGGTCCTAACAAGTGGTATCAGAGCTTTGGCTCTTGAATCTTCGTGAATTCAATCTAGTTTTTGAAAAAATCAACATTTTTAAGCAAAAAGATCCGTTCTTTCTACTCAAAATCAAGTTTTTACGTGTGCATGTTCTGAAAATTGAGTCTTTTTCGAGTTGCAGCCGTCCAGGGTGTAAAAAATTGCGTTTTTAGGTCAAAGTGTGTGAAAATCTCGATTTCAGCAGTCTCAGTCGCACGATTAACTCAATCGCACGACTGAAATCCATTCGCCAGTCCAATCGTACGACTGAATTCAATCGCTTGTTCATTCGCACGATTGACTCAGTCGGTCTGTCCATTCGCACAACAGCCCTAATCGCCTGCCCAGTCGTACGACTAAGCTCAATCGTACGATTGTGTTTCAGTCGTACCCCAGTCGCCCTCTCTCAGTCGCATACATAGTTTGCTTTTCAAGTTTAAGACTACTTCATTATGGACTCAGAGAACTTTGCATTCTCGGCAGGGAAGGACTCCAAGATCCAGAACCTCTTACTGTTGGAAAATGAGATCGGGAACCATAATAAACCACCTAAGCTATTGTCTCTTGATGAATTTCCTCAATGGAAACAAAGGTTTGAGATTCATCTTAATGGAGTGGATACCAATCTTTGGAATGCTATTGAAACTGGCTACACTATGGCAGTTGGTGCTGATGGCATAGCCCTGACTTTGACTGGACTAAGTGATTCACAAAAGCTTGCATACAATGCAGAGAAGAAAGCCTATGCCATGTTAACCCAGTCAATTCCCAAAGATATTTTTCATCAATATTCAGAACATAAGCAGAGCAAAAGTTTAAAGGAGGCTCTTGAGAAGAGATATATAGTTAATTCAACACTAAAGTCACTGAAGGCTAAAGCGTTGAAGAAAGAGTTTGATAATTTTTCTTCTATTGGGAATGAAAGCTTGGATGATATCATAGATCGCTTCTACCATTTGATGAGTTAACTTCACACTCATGGTGTTACAACATGCAAAGAAGAAAAAGTTGCAAGCTTGGCTGATGGGCTACCAGAGAAGTGGGATTCATTCATTTCTACTCTAAGACACAACTCAGTGCTGGAGACTTTGGATATCAATGACTTCATCCTGAAAATAAGAGAAGAAGAAGTTAGACACAAGTACAAGACAAAGAAAGGAGCATATACTCAGGATCCATCTCTCTACAACGTTACTCCTACTCCAACTCCTAAATCCTCCAGTGCTCCTCTGCAGACTGCCTTTGTGTCAAATGTATCATCTACAACTGGTCAAAGCTCATCTTCTGGTAGTGAGTCACATGTTTCATCAGGGGTTCAACAATGTCCTACAGTTGCTCAATTGAAGAAGCTAGTGACAGAAAATCTGGGCAAAGTAACTATGGATGTGGCTAAGGAACACATGGACCTACTTGCTGCTGTGGTTCATTCTTATGATGGTTTGATTGCAGGGAAGATTGGAAACTGCCACCTGGCTGATGAAGACTACGAGCAGGTGGATGAAAATGAACTAGAAAGAATGGACATAATGTGGGCTCTCGCAAGTGCTGTGCGATGATCAAAGAAGTTTGTGAAGAAGACGGGACAGAATTTGGTGGCTACAAAAGATACTACGTTTGGCTTCAACAAGTCTAAAGTCACTTGTTTCAACTGTGGTGAAAAAGGCCACTTCAAGCAGGAATGTGTCAAACCGAAGAAGACTGGCAATGGGAACCCGTTCTCGTCCTTCAACAAACAAGATAAAGAGAAAAAGACAGCTTCAACAAGCAGTGATTCAAAGGCAATGGTTGCTCAAGGTGATGAAGGACAAGACTGGTCCTTCCGATTCCTATCTGATAGTGAAGCCAACATTGCATTTGTTGAAGATCTGAATGAAGACTCAGTGAGTGACGGGGAGAACTCAGCTGAGCTTGACACTACTGATGTGGATGAGACCTTAGCTGTGTTAATCAACTTGTTGAAAATGAGCTACTTGCTGAAACTGAAGCACAACCGGAACCTCGAAATGCTTTCATGGATGGAACTCTACATCCGCACAGGTAGAATCAAAGGATGACATGTTTATTAAACATGCTTGTGTTGAATGTGATAAATTTAGGGAAAGCATTGATCTGAAATTTGCTAGGTTATTAGATCATAATGATAACTTAGTAAATGACTTAAAATTATGCACAGAGGCAAACAGAGTGCTAAAACAAAACGAGAGCAGCTATAAGGAGAAGATTGATGCATTAAAGAAACAACTTAAAGAAACTGAGGTTATTGCGTTTAACCAAGAAAATGACATTAAGTTCTATTTAAAGACTATTGAAGAAACTAAAAAGGACAAAGCTATTCTACAAGTCGAAAATGAGTCTTTAAAACAAAAACTTCACAGTCTAGCTAGTTCTTCACATATTCTAAAAAACTTGATTAAGGAACGCAGCAATGGGGAAGGTTTGGGATATAAGGTTGTGCCTCCACCACATGAGATCCTTTTGAACACCAAACAAAGTCCTATTAATAATAATTCTATAAAGGACCATTTGGTGACTACTCCTCTGGTCAGCGATCCAGACATAGCCGTTAAACCTGTTCATCCGGCTGCTGATCATACAAAATCAACATCAGGCACAACTGGTAAAAACATCATTGAAAACAGAGTGGAAGAGAATGTTCAAGCATCTCTTGGGTTGGGTTCAAAATCTGCTACCACACAACCTAATATTTCCAAAACCATTCAAACTAAACCTATTAGGCAAGATAACAATCATCTTCAAAGACAACACACCCATAACGTTAAACAAGTAAAATTTGTCAAGGAAGGTGAAAGTCAAAGGAGTGAGACCAAAAAGTCAGTACCTGAAGTTTACTCACCGCCCCACAAGAGATCTCCTAGTCCTGTTAAAAGGAGATGATGCTATACTTGTGGACAACGCGGTCACAACTCTTTAAACTGTCCACGCTATCAGACACCAAAAATTAAAATTGAACTAGACAATGAAGTTAAATCGGTTTCAAAACAGAGGTCTAAAACACCTGTTAGGTCTAAAACACCTGTTAGGTCTAAAACACCTGTTAGGTCTAAAACACCTTCTAGGTCTTTTACCTCACCTTAACGCCATAGACACCATAGACAAGCCACTGACAAGTCTGTGATGCCTGAGGTGAAACCTGTCTTTGAAACTAAATCAAAGGTTGAAACAGTAAATTACTCCTCAGTTTACCATAAACAATCCTTTCACAGGATGGCTTGTGGAAAGCCAAAACACCTGAAGTGTCTGAAAGCGTGGATAAGTTGAAGATTGAGGTTCCACCTACTGATAAAGGACAGTGGGTAGAGTTCGTGATATGTGATGCCTCTGGGAAACCCAAGCCAGTCAAGGCTTGGGTCCCCCTCCTTAACTAATTATTTTCTATTATGTGCAGGTTGTCCGCTATAGTGCTTCTACCAATACATGGATAGTAGATAACGGAGCATCCAGGCACATGATTAGAAATAAGTCTCTCCTTTACAATTTCAAACAAATTAAAGGGGGACACGTTTCATTTGCTGGGGACACGTTTCATTTGCTGGAAACAAAGGAGGTTACATTACCGCACAAGGAGAAGTAGGTAATGAAAAGGTAAGGTTCGATAAAGTTAATTTCGTTCAACAATTAGAAAACAATCTGCTTTCAGTGTCTCAGATTTGTGACAAGGGCTTCAAAGTTATGTTTGAAAATCGGAAGTGTTATATTTTGAAGAAAGATATGGAGATTCCAGAGGAGCAGGCACTAATGTCAGCATCTAGGTATAATTACCTGTATGTTCTAGATATGTCTAATGCTTCTACTAGTGTGTCTACTGTTTAATGCTTTTTGTCTAAAGCTACAGAGAAGGATTCCATCTCATGGCACAGGAGGATGGGACACATTAATCACAGGAAGATGAATCATCTGATTCATAACAACTTAGTTGATGGAGTTCCTGTTAAGAACTTCAAACTTCCTGATTTTTGTGTCTCATGCGAGAAGGGAAAGCAGACCAGGAAATCTCATAAGACCAAGCACGTCAATTCTATAGAGATGCCCCTGGAGCTATTGCACATGGATCTATTCGGTCCCATCAGCACGAAGAGTATCGCCGGAGACTGGTACTGCTTTGTAGTCACAGATGACTACTCACAGGTTCATATGGGTGATGTTTTTGAAAGCAAAGTCAGAAACCTTTGAGTTATTCAAGGTGCTCGTTACTACACTGGAGTCTCTCTACAAACTGAATGTTAGGAAGATTCGTTCAGACAATGGAACAGAGTTCAAGAATCAGTGGATGGATGCTTTCTGCAAAGAAAAGGGAATTGTTCATCAGTTCACCTCTGCATACACACCACAGATGATTGGAGTTGCTAAGCGGAAGAACAGGAGCTTGATCGAGACTGCCAGGACTATGTTGGCAGATTCAAAGCTGCCAGTGCAGTTCTGGAAAGAAGCTGTTGCCAATGCTTGCTATACACTTAATCGTGTGTCAGTTGTCAAGAGGCATGGGAAGACTCGCTATGAGTTGCTTCAGAAACGTAAACCTAACCTGGAGTATCTGGAACCATTCGGAGCCCCATGTACGTTACTGAAGAAAACTCCGGAAGGCAAGTTTAGTGAAAAGGCAGATCAGGGGATCTTTCTAGGATACAACATACCAGATAAACGAGTTTACAACAACTCAACTGGTCAGGTCGAAGTATGGTGCAATGTCGACATTCAACAATTCACCATCCCCCTGCTGGAAATGGTCCATCATCATTCTTCGACTATGATGGCTTTTTCAAATCATTCAACCTTCCTCAAATGATTTAGACGAACAGATTGCTACTCAGATGATGCACGATGTTCTAAACACACCGAGTCTGGATACTAGCAATCCAACACCTGCGAGTGGTTCATCCGGATCTTCCCCAGCTGATCAGGATGAGAGTGGTGACTCATCAGATGATGAAGAAGTAGCTGAGACATGCATTGAGCATAATGTTGATCAAGAGGAAAGCTCACCAGCTGATGAACATGCATCAGGAAATACTGATACTGAACCTCCAGTCACAAATTTGGATACTGAGGTTGTCGTCCCTACGACACCAGTGACTAGGATCAGTACGAATCATCTACAGGAGGCTATCATTGGAGACCTACACTCCGGTGTGCAGACGAGAAATCAGTTCTACTCTGCTGATTATGCTGCAATTATGGAAAAGGGCTACGTGAATGATGGAGCATTCAAATGCTTTGTATCTTAAGTCGAACCCAAACGTGTAAGTGATGCCCTGAAGGATGAGGCCTGGGTCAATGCTATGCAAAAGCAACTGCTAGAGTTCAAGAAGCTTGGAGTGTGGACACTCGTTGACCAGCCCAAAGGAGTTAAGGTGAAAGGCACCAAATGGGCACTACGTTGCAAGAAGGATGACCAAGGTGTCGTTATCAGAAACAAGGCTCGGTTGGTCGTTCAAGGCTTCAGACAAGTCAAAGGAGTCGACTACAATGAAGTCTTTGCACCAGTAGCTAGAGTGGAAGCAATCCGCATCTTTGTAGCCTACGCATCTTACATGAAGATCAAAGTCTATCAACTAGATGTAAAGAGTGCATTCTTGCATGGGGAAATTCGTGAAGAGGTCTACGTCAGTCAACCCGAGGGATTGGAAGATCCTTATCATCGGGACAGAGTCTACAAGTTGGATAAGGCTCTGTATGGGCTACATCAGGCTCCTCGAGCCTGATATGAAAAGTTCTCCACCCACCTGCTGAAACACGGGTTTCGCAGGGGTGTGATTGACTGCACGCTGTTTATTAAAGAAAGAGACAAGATTTACTAATGGTGCAAATTTATGTGGATGACATAATCTTCGGTTCACGAAATCAAGATCTATGTAAAGAATTCGAATCTGTGATGAAGGCAGAATTTGAAATGAGCGCCATGGGAGAAATGAAGTTCTTCCTAGGACTATAGGTGGACCAGACACCTACCGATATATTTCTGCATCAGACTAAGTATGTCGGAGACATTCTTAGTCGCTTCAATATGGAAAATTTCACTGCTACCGGTACCCTTCTCGCCACAAATCATGATGTGGCTCTGATGAGAATGGGGATTTGGTGGATGCCACTATGTATCGTGGGATGATCGGATCTCTCATGTATCTCACTGCCTCTCATCCAGATATCATGTATGCCACATGTCTGTGCTCCAGATATCAAGCAAAACCGAAAGTAAATCATCTAATCGGGGTGAAAAGAATCTTTCATTATCTGAAGGGTACTCCAACACTGGGGTTGTAGTATCCTCATGATGATGACTTCGAGCTAACGGCATATAGTGATTCAGATTATGGCGGCTGCAAGATGAATTTCAAGTCTACATCAGCAGGGTGTCAGTTTTTTGGAAGGCGTTTAGTCACGTGGCAATGCAAGAAGCAGACCTCGGTTGCTTTATCAACCTGCGAAGCTGAATACGTTGCCGCTGCAAGCTGCTGCTCTCAGATTATCTGGATCCAACAGCAAATGCGGGACTACGGTCTGCAGTTCTTTAACACCCCTATCTATGTTGATAACTCTACTGCCATAGCTGTAACTAAAAATCCGGTTCAACACCCAAATCTAAACACATCGGCATAAAGTATCACTTC
The DNA here is from genome assembly GCA_024085815.1 of Flaveria linearis. NCBI lineage: Eukaryota > Viridiplantae > Streptophyta > Magnoliopsida > Asterales > Asteraceae > Flaveria > Flaveria linearis. The sequence continues at coordinate 26,641,026 of CM044003.1, forward strand.
ATACGCGACTGCTATGAAAAATATTAATCGATGTGGTTAAGATAAACACGAATTTTCAACGCGCTGACCTCTACACTAAACCGTTTGATAAACCCAGATTTTTCTATCTGTTAGAGGTCAACGGTGTTAAAAAGAAAAGTGACATTATCTCAGAAGACACAGACGCGTAGTCCGACACATGTTTAAATTTTTCAATTTTCTATTTTTATTTCATTTAATTTCCTTGTCGTATAAAAATCCAAAAACACAAAAAGATTTTCTGTTTTAGAATTTTAGGGGGAGATTAGTTTATGTTCAGTATTTAAAAAAAAGAAAAAAAAGAAAAGAGGGAAGGGCAGATAAGCTAAAAGGCAAAAACAACAAAGATAAGACTGTGATTCTACACAAATGGAAAGTGATAGTACACATGAGTCTAGTTACTTGGAACACCAAAAAGATTTTAAATTTATGCATTCTTAAGTTTAATTTAAATCATAGAATATTGTTAGTCAGAGAACTCTATGTCTAACAAAATGGGAAAATGATAGTACGCTTGGGTGTTACTGTAATTACATGGAGAAAGTTGATCTAGGGAGGTGCTAGTTCACTATACGATGTGTTGGTAGATTCAACACAATAGACTAGTAGACATCATTGGTGAACTGAATTTAAACTAAATGGTTCAGCTGAATGTTGATTACCATATAAGCGTGGGATCCACAAATGTTGGTTGAAATAATGTAACCTAATGCATCACCAATACGTGTCAAAAGTCCATGTATGGATTTAAGTGGAAAAGCATACGGATAATCGTCATGGATGCACCGCCTGATGTTGATAATCAACGTGTGTTGCGTATCAGATCAAGCATGATTCCCAGTTAGAACTTAGAAATCTCAGATGAATAAGATACTGTGATATGTAAATATGCTAGTTTCAATTTCAATAAAAGTATAAAAAGTTCCAAGTAATTGAGTTTATGCCTGTCTTATTCCATAAGAATCTATCTTGGAAATGATGTTAATGCTAATAGGCTGATCTACCCAACCCTAAGAAAATCACAAAAACATGTTTATTTTGTTACATAGTTTAGTTTCATTTTAACTTATTTGTAAAGTGTGTCAGTGGCAGACTGTGCTATGTTACTAATTGCAGTTAATATCACAAAATGAGCTTAAAGTTTAAACTAAAACAAATTGTTTCTAAAAAGATAAAATGATCATGTCTGAGATAATCAGGTGGATAAATGGATCATGTCTGAGATTTAGGTGGATAAATGGATCATGTCTGAGATGATCAGGTGGATAAATGGATCATGTCTGAGATGATCGGGTGGTTAAATGGGTCACGTCTGAGGTGATCTGGTGGATAAATGGATCACGTCTGAGGTGATCAACAGATTTTGAATATAAAAAGTGTTCAGGTCTGAGATGATCAATTGCTCATAATGTTTATCTATTGTTAAACCGAACTAAGGGTCGTAATGGTAAAATGGTTAAAATGTCACAAGTATGGCCATTCGCACGACTGAACCATAAGTATGGACCAGTCGTACGATTGGAGCATACGAATGATTAAAATCGTACAATTAGACCATGCGATTGAGCCCAATCGCACGATTAGAGGTGACCGACTGTGTCAAACGTCTGAATGAACCTCAATCGTACGATTGGAGGTAAGCGATTGGGTGAATCGTACGACTGAAGCTCAGTCGCACGACTCACTCATGCGACTAGGCTCAGTCGCACGACTCACTCATGCGACTAGGTTCAGTCGCACGACTGGAGGTTGCCCTAGTATAAATACAAGGTGAATCGGCCATCAGTCACTCCATTCACCCAAATCGCCCATCACTCGTACGATACGTCAAATCTCTGCCAAATTTTCTAATATCCTTATTTACCTGAGATTACTGCTTTCTAACGTTGGAGATCGGTTATACAGGTAATAATCAAGGTGCATCATCGTTTAAACCAGGGATAGATATCAAGAATCACTCACATTTTGACCTAACAGTAACCGAGATTTAAACGGACCAATAAACCATCTAAACTGAACTTTAAGATCAAACTAATGGTAAAATATATTTAGTCGGCCTACTCTGATTATAATGAGCCTAATTTCAACGTTTAACATCAAGTATTGCTCAAAACATGATTTTGAATGGACACACAGTCGAATGAGCGACTAGACACCAGGATGAACCCCAATCGCACGACTGAGTAGACGATTGAGCCAATCGGCTGAACGACCGATACGAATGAGGTCAGTCGGTCATATAAACCAATCGCATGCTCAGTCATACGATTGAACTCAGTCGCATGATTCAATCACCCGAATAAGTTCAATCGCATGAAAGGTCAACCGACTGAACTCAGTCGCATGGATCAATCGCATGTTTGACCAGACTGAGTTCTACCAGGTTAACTAGAGCTGATTTGTGTTGTATGGGATCTAATGTCTATACGTCTTATGTTACAGATTGTTGGCTGACAGGTGGATCATCAACCTTAAGCACAACATATGTGCACACTTAGATTCTACGACTAGGAATGGTGCCGAGTTTACAGGGGTCATTGCTTTTCTCCGGCGCTCCAGGATCTACTGGGCAATTTCCATACCATGCACTCCCTACAGGTCTATTCAGCAGGCCTTCTAGAAGGGTGCTTCGGTTGACCGCTCACGGGAGCCCTACAGCATCAGAAGTTCCATCTTTGGTGTCGATATAGAGATTACCGCTGAAGACATCAAACGAGTACCTAGTTTGGGTGATGATGCAGACCACCCCACCAGACTTCACCCACTGACAGTTAGAGGGTGATTCTTGAGGATGAAGTACGCTGGGGATATCAACGCAGGTGTACTGAACAAGAGCCACCTGTGTCCCCAGTACAAGTACTTAGCACATGTCATCCTTAAGTGCATACCTTCGAGGAGGGGTGGGTTTGATGACCTATCAGATCAGATTCAAAATGCCTACGTGGCACTGGTTCTGAACCACCCTTTCAGCTTCTCTAAAATGATATTCTCATACCTGATAGAGAATCTAGAGGCTAAGGGTAAAGAAGGATTCTGTATGTACCCTAGATTTCTCCAAATGATCTTTGATGAGAAGCTGCTAACACTGCATAAGGAGAGCCACAACGCGGTGCAGTTGGAAATCATGGATGATACGACACTGAGTCGTATGAGAGTATATAGAGGAAAGCAGGTCAAACCCCTAGTGAAGAGACTGATCGGGCATTTGGCAAATGTGAGTACGTGGCGCCTGGGGGAGAAAGTGGCACCACGAGGAGAGTGACTCAGATGTTGAGCAAATTGCTCTTCCATCTGATGACTCCGATGATGATGGTGATACGGGCGGAGACTCAGGGCCTGCTACTTCACAGGGCCCCACTAGACAGTTCACTCATTCACCACCTACACACCCAGATGCCACGACTGCCAATTTTCACTAGGATTTCTATCCGTCCAATGATGAAGAAGAAAGTGATGAGGAGCCTCTGACGAGGACTGTAGGCAGCAAGGTGATTGCCACAGAGAGAGGCATGAGGGCGGTTGGTGGACGCCCAGTGGAGTCTGGGGATGCTGCTACTGAATCAGATCCCTCATATGCCCCAGACCCGCTCAGTAGCCAAGGGGAGCCTCTGTATCTAGAGGCAAGAGGAGGAAGACTATGGCACACCCCTACGACAAGAAAGGGAAGAGGTTGAGATTTACATTGACATCATCCACCAGCACAACCACTACCACCACCACTGCTACTACACCTCCAGCCACCACCTCTACCACCTCACACACCACTACCATACCTGCTCCACCACCAACTTAATCTATACCACCACCAATCTTCACCACTACCACCACCACCACTCCCAGTCATCAAGCCGACCCATCCTCTTTCCCCACAGGATCATCCCTCCCTCCTATTGGAGTGGAGGAACAGCTTGCAGCACTCAATAGAATGGTGCTGAAGCTGTTAGCTACGGATGACGAGAAGGCAGCCAGACTTCTTCAGCTTGAGGAGCAAAATGCCTCTCAAGCGCATCAGATTGCCCAACTCCAGGAGCAAAATGTCCTGTCGACCCAGAAGATTAAGGAGTTGGAGTTTGCTAACAAGAAGATTCTGCTGAAGCTGAAAGGGTCACAAGCTGATCATCCGAAGATAAGGGAGGGAGATGATGATGATGATGGAGATGATGAAGAGGATGATGAGAGTGATGAGGATGATGACAATAGTGGTGATGATCATGCCAAGGAGAGGCAAGATGATGATGATGATGACGATGATGATGATGATTCTGCTTCAAATGTTGCTGATCCTGGTCGGGAACAACGTACAAAAAGAAGACAAGACCATGGATCTACAACAGCTCCTCCATCATCACCTACTACTGTGCTACTGAGCAGATCCAAGGCAAAAGTATAGATTAGATGTTCTACTATTTAACTTTTGTATTTGAATCATCTTCATCTGGTTATGTAATTAATGTAATTATTGAGTATTTAATGTTTAATTATCCTAACTATATACTAATGACGGTTATGCTTCATGTCTAAATCAAACAGATCCAGCATTTCAGCAAGATGAGTACGATGCTACTCCCCTCCAACAGATCAAGTCTCAACTCACCATGATTCTTGATCTGCAGGGGATCATCAGAAGGTCTGTGAGTTATACTCCTGAAGAAGGGGAAATAATTCATGACCTAACTGATGAGCAGATTGCTGAGATGTTCAGGCTGAATCCAGATGAGATCATAAAGGATGCGCCAACCTTTGATGATGCTAGTGATGACGAGCTCAACAATGTTGAAGAAATAGAGATTAAAGACATCACGGATCAACATTATCCAAAATACACTGACCGAGAGGGAAATATGTTTCCAGATCTGGTTAACACTCTCGGCAGTGATGTTCTGGAGAAGCTCAGCAAGAAGGAGAAAGAAGCGGAAGCATCATCTAGCCAATACCAAGCCTCGGACGCTGATGTTGATATCAGAAAGGCTAAATGGGCGGCTTGCTTCGCCGAGATCCGAGCCCAGTGTGAAACTGCTAAGTAAAGTACCTACACCAAGCTCTACAAAGTAAAGAAGAACATGAAGGTGTCAGGGAAGATCATAGCATGGGCTCACTTTGAGGATCTTGGAGTTTATGCCGTGAAGAGAGAGAGGGGAATAGAGTACTTCAGATTCGCTCACGATCTGAAGACTCTCCCTGGGTTTGAGCTCAACCAGTTGGCACGACTAAAGCTTCTATATGCTAACCCTAAGAAGATGTTCGGCTGGTTTGAAGCTGCCCTGAAAAGGGAGTATAGGACTGGATGGGTGAACTTCAAACCTTAGCAGTCTACTAGGTACCTCAGAAGGTCTGAGGTGAGTCCCATCACAGGTCAACCGAAGATAGTCCTAAAGTGGCGACCTCCGCGCATAATGTCCCGAATTCCACTGAGGGAGATGCCACAGGACTTCACCCCACACTTTAAGTGGTGGTACTATGACTGGCGCTCGGGAGAGGCCGTCATCGTTTTGGATAGGGAAGGCATGGTGGACACAATAAGGGTGTTTGACCCCATATGTCTTATCAACTTATCAGTGTCAGATGTTTATACGCTATACAAGTGGCAATTATTTTTTGACACGTAGGATATAGTGCAAGCACTATAGTTTCAGCATATCATACGTCTATGCTTCGCACTGAATTTCCATGTTGGGGTTTCGAAGGAAGAACAAGTGAAGAGATTTGAAGAGTTCAAGAAGGAAGTAAAAGTTAGATAGATCTAGGTCCAAAGGGAGTTTGTTGGTAGACATGTCCCTAGGTCTAGTCTAGTGAGCTTTAATGTAATAGACTTTCATCTTGTAACACATATGTAATGTTTTGTCAATGAAATGAAAAACTCTTCTATGAATGTTTATTGGTTGTTTAATGTCATATCTATTAATATCATTCATTATTACACGCATATATGAACATGTTATATAGGTTTACAGCTGTTAGACATAGTTCTGAATTGTTAAAGGTTCACGAATGTGTTTAACTAAGTATTCTGATTCAGTAGCACGACTGAATCATGCGAATGGGCCAATCGCACGACTGAACCAGGTGATTGAATCAATCGCACGATGGAGTCATAAGACTGACTCACTCGTATGAATGAATTAGTCGTATGACTCAGTCGAACGACTGAGCCAGTCGCTTGGCTCAGTCGTACGAATGAAAGCTATAACCTATAAATACCACTTAATTTATGTAAAAATGAGAGACTTCGATAATTGACAACCCTAGCCATCCCAATTCACATAGATCGTCCCTTCCAACTTCACAGAGCGTTTCAGATCATTCCTACTTCATTCTTAACGTTTTCAAATCGTTTGGTTTGATCCGGATAACGTTCTCCCTGAGTGGATCGCCAATCAAATAGAATTCCGCACAATTTGATTCGGTTTCGCGTAGAATCAGTTAGTACTCCGTCCGTACATGGTCCTAACATAGGCAATCCTTGTTCAGCTCATTGTTTTCCGATCTAGGTGTTATGGGCGTTGGACTCTCTACCCGTTAAAACCCTAATTCTTGGACTTTGTATATTTTTTGAATCTATCAAAATTGGATTGTAATCTTGGATGACCTGTTAATAATTGACATCTTTGATTTATAAACCATTCTTGAAAACATTAACCTTGTTTCTTGAATGGATAGACATGTTGAACTGTTAGGACCGTGTACTTACGGAGTACTAACTGATTCTTCGTTATACCGGATCAAATAGTGCGGAATCTTATTTGATTGGTGATCCAATCAGGGAGAACGTAATCAAGATCAAACCTAATGATTAACAAACGTTAAGAATGGACTAGGGATGATCTCAGACGTTCTATGAACTTGGAATGGACGAACAGGACGCTCTGGGTCGACTAGGGTTACCAGTATTCGAAGTCTCCATCATTACCACGAATTAGGTGGTATTTGTAGAAGACTACATAAGACTCGGCAAAACAACAAACACCGAAAATAAAGATGACAAGCGAAAGATGGAGTCACGCGAGAGGCAGTATCCACGCGAAAGGAACAACCGCGCGAAAGGATGAGCCGCGCGAAAAGTGTGTCGCGCGAGAACTGTTTGTTTTAGTATAAATTTGTAATTTTCACTTTGTAATGAAGTTTTTGATCATTTTTCATTCCAGAACTCTTGTATTACTGTGTGTTTTCGTACACGACCTGTCATAGGTGTTTTGTTCAATACAAGAAATATATTTTGATCAATTCGATTCTTTTGTTATTCCAATCATGTTTACATTCCACATTCACATGATTGAGATCGTGATTTGATTATTTCTGGGAGAAATCCATAGTTTTACAATTGGTATCAGAGCTTTAGGCTCTAGAACCACGATTTGAAGAAGTTTTGGATTGATTTCTACTCATTTCTGGTGGTATTCATCATTGGTTACTTGAGATTAAGCCATGGTGATGTTATGCTGCCAAAATTTTAAGAATTTGGATTGAATTGGACTGATTTAGTGGACTATAGTTGAACTTTAATCATAATTAAGTTTAAAAATTGAACTAAATTCATTAAAATCGGACTAAAATGAGTATAATCGGACCTATTCAGTGATTTGGAGGTGATTTTCGCTTGAAAACACTTGGAGAATTGATTGTGCATGAAAATTGGAATTTTCGCGTGCGAAATTAACAATTTTCGCACAGGCAGTTAACTTGCTTTTCACACGATTTGGCTTGAAGGTTAAAGTGGAATTTCGCACGAATTAAAACCACGCGCGAAAAATTTGGTCGCGCGAAAACTGTTATCGCACAAAAGCTTCTCTCGCATGAAAAGTCTGATTTCTGAATTTCTGATTAACATGTCTTCAACAATACCTAATCTAAAGCATCTTACTGCTTCTCTTCATCTTGATACTGAAATTGGTACAGGGAACAAGCCACCTAGACTTCTTAGCGAAGATGATTATGCAGATTGGGCTTACAGATTTGAAAATCATGTTATTTATACGGAACCAAAGATGTGGAGGTCGATCCAGTATGGTCCGTATATTCCCATGTACAAGAATGATAAAGGGAGATGGTCAAGAAACAAGAACACTTATGCGACGAAGATGACATGAAGAGGTTAGAGCTTGATGACAAAGCTTATGCTGCCATTACTATGGCCTTGACTACTGAAATTTCTCATAAGTTTAAAGAGTTCAGATGTGCAAAGGTGTTATGGGATGCACTAGAAACTCAGATAATAGGCAATAAAGATATAAGGGAAAGTAAAAAGGATATGTTGAATCAAGAATTCAACATGTTTAATAATATTGTGGGTGAAGCGTTGGATGTTCAGATTGCCAGGTTTATTAAACTGGTAACTAAAATGAAGAGTGCTGGGATTACTCTGGAACCAATTATGGTAAACAAGAAGCTGCTGAATTCACTTTCATACAGTTGGAATCACAACTGTACACTGATCAAGAGAACTAAGGACTTGTATACTCTTCCTTTGACCGATCTTATTTCAACTATCAAGTCGTATGAAATGGATGATAAGCAGAGAGCTGCAAATCATCTAAGTTCTTTGGGTGCTGAAGCAACTGCTCTTTATGCTAAGATGGCTAGTAATCCTATTTACTATGTCAGTTATACCCAGATGTGTCAGCAACAACAAACTGGAAGTTCAACATCTTCTAATATACAACCAGTAATGAACCCTCAAGTTCAAATTCCAGCTACTCAACACTATTCCCCCATCATCCATCTATAAATCCCTCAAACTCAAGCTCCTCAAAGTGGTCAACATGCTTATGTTGCTACCACTAATTCTTCAAAACAGACAGTCCAGATTGCTGAGGAACATCTTGCCCTATTCACTACATTCATGTCAAGCTATGAAGCTTTCATGGCTGGTAGACTCACTGCTCCTAATGTCTTGGTTGATGATCTTCAACAAGTAAATCCTAATGATGTAGAGGAAAATAACATCAAGTACCAAATGGCCATGTTGGTATACAGGGCGAAGAACTTTGCTAGACGTACTGGGAGAAAGATGTTTGGTGTAAACAACTCTAGTAAAATTGGCTTTGACAAGTCTAACCTGAGATGTTACGATTGTGACAAACCAGGTCATTTTGCTAGAGAATGTACTGAACCCAAGACTGGTCAAGCTGAAGGCCCAAAAAGAATGGTGACAGTGGAGATTGAATCAAAGAAAGACAAAGCAAGTACTTCTGGTGGTAACAAAGCGTTGGTTTCACAAACTGATGCAGAATATGACAGGTCAGACCAAATGGAAGCTCTTGATCTGAAATTGTCTACTGCTTTAATTGCCAAGATTGTTACTGAACCTGAAGAAGAGGAGAATCTATTTGCTGAGTTTGTTTCTGATGATCTAATGGAAGGCTTGTTTGCTGAGAAAGAAGAAGAGAAGGAGGTAGTTGAAAAGGAGAAGGAAGAAGTTGAAGAAGAGAAAGAAAGAGAAAGCTGAGAAGAAAGAACAGGATGAGAAAGTTGCTGAGAAAAGGATAATGGTTGAAGAGTACACTGTTGAGCCTCCAGTCAAATGCCAATGTGAAGATCTCTAAAGACTATTGAAGTTGCTCCAGTGGAAGAACAAGCTACTGTTATGAAGGCTTTCATGGTTAAGAAGGTTGAAGAGACTGAAGAAGAAAGTTCTGAGCCAAAGGTATATGATGGTTTATGCACAAATTCTTGTGTTGAGAAAGTTCAAAGGTATAGAGTTCATAATGAAAACTTGATAATATAAGTTGAAAAACTTCAATATCAAGCTCGAAAACACAAATCAAATGAAAAGATTTTTAAAGAAAAACTTGAAGGTTTAAACAATACAGTATATAATTTACAATTAAATCTTCATGATAAAGAATGTACAAATAATGATTTGACAAATAGAAATTTTGAACTCGTCTTAGAAATCAATAGACTCAACAGTGAACTAGCCTCGGCTAAATTGACTGTTGAAAAATTTGAACTTTCATCAACTATGGTTGAAGGGATTATCAAGTCACAAATGACACAAAAGATAAAAGGAGGAAAATACGGTGTTGGATTTTCAAACATTGCTCCTCCAATTAATCATGATTATTCATGTTTACCTTCATCTGATGTCATTTCTGATTCTGATATGAGCTATGGGATAGGTTTCTCTCCATCCCTAGACTTAAAACCCTCAGTTAAAGTAAATCTTTCTGTTGATCCTATCATAATAACTAAACCTAAACAATCAACTAAAAATTTCTGTGCAGATCATGTGAAGGTGGATGGTTTGGTTGAAGAGTGGGAGAGTGACAGTGAGAGTGAAAATGAAAGTGAAAGTTTGAAAAATAAGAGTGTAAATGCTTTAAGATCTGGTTGTAATCAAACTTTGTCAAGAAATGAAAAGATTGTTGATTTGAATGAGATTAAATCAAATAATACATGTAATTTGAATGCAAATCAGAGGGCAAATCAAAAAGCAAAACTTGAAAAGGACTTTAAAAATAGATTTGTTTCTAAAGGTTTAATTGAAAATGAAGATTATATTTTTAAAGAAACGAATTTTCAATTCTTTAAAAATAAACTTCATCATAATGCTAACCTTGTGAACCAAGATATTTGTAGCCCAGATTTGCAAGTGAATGCTCTTTCTTCATCCAATCTAAAAATTCAAAAGCCTGGTCCTTCTCCAGCATCCATTCGTATATCAAAGCCTGGTCCTACTCCAGCAAATTCTAAGACTGGTCCTATTCCAGCATCATCAGTTCTAAAAGTCACAGCTGCTAATCTCATATCAAAAGTGGTCATAATTCAACAATTTCCTCGAATTTGCAAAAGATGAACAAGCAATTATCAAATGAAGTAAAGATTCGAGAGACTGTGCAGAATATTAAACCAAAAAGTCAATCTGACTTTGGTTTTTATGACAATTTCTATAATTGTCATCCACAGTTTATTTTTCACACACAACAAAGGAAATGTTATCAGTGTGGAAACATAAATCATTTGGCAAACAGTTGTCCTTTTCGACAAAAATCACTAAGCAAACAACGATTTCATAATTCTATTGCTCATAATAGAAAAATGTTTTTCACTCGTGGAAAATTTGCAAAACAAATGAAATCAAAAGTTGATAATGCTTATAATGTCAAAAAACATAAGAGTTTGAAAAATGATTTAAAAGAAACAATCAAGGTGAAAAGTGTTAATGAAAAGACTGATGTGCTAAATAAATATAACAATCTAAAATCTTTTTGTCTTAATGCAACACATAGTGTGCTCAAGTCATGTTTGACTTGGGTACCAAAAGCTAAGTAAGTTTGTTACTTATGCAGGGACAACCGCAAAAGACTATTGAAAGCCTATGGCATGTAGACAACGGTTGTTCAAGACATATGACTGGGAATTTATCATTACTACAAGATATTCAGTCATATAATGGTGGAAGAGTGATTTTCACAGGAGACAAAGGAGGACGTATAACTAAGCGTGATACAGTTACAAATGGTGTCCTTAGCTTTGAAAATGTGAACTTTGTCGAGGAATTAAAACATAACTTGTTAAGTGTGTCTCAAATTTGTGACAAACAATATTCTACACACTTTACTAACAAAGAATGCTTAATAATAAAACCAGGTTTTGTTGTTCCAAATGAATGGGTTTTGATAAGGACTCCGAGAGACAATGACACATATCTTCTTGATATGCATTGTTCTACTTCTTTGGTAACCGCTTCTTGCTTATTATCCAAAGCCTCGGAGAATGATTCCATGTTATGGCATTGTCGGTTAGGTCATGTCAATCTTAAAAATATGAACAAACTGGTACATGGAAATCATGTCATTGGTTTACCCAAAAAGAATTTCAATTAAATGAACATTGGTTATCATGTTCAAAGGGTAAACAACATAAACTTCCTCACAAACCAATTGCACACAACTCAGTCGAATCAATCTTACAACTCTTACACATGGATCTTTTCGGTCCAGTAAGTGTTTTAAGTTTGGGTCGAAGATCTTACTGTTTGGTTGTTACTGATGACTTTTCTAGATTTACCTGGGTATTTTTCTTAGCATCTAAGGATGAGACTCCACAACTTTTGACCAAATTCATTAGTTTGGTGGAGAATCAGACAATAAAAAGGAAAAATGCATCCGAAGTGACAATGGGACAGAGTTTTGCAATCAAACGCTGAATGTGTTTTCTGAATCCAAGGGCATTGCTAGACAATTCAGTGCTGCAGGCACTCCACAACAGAATGGGGTTGTAGAAAGAAGGAATAGAACATTGATTGAAGCTGCTAGAACAATGATATCTGCTGCCAAATTACCTTTGTTCTTTTGGGCTGAAGCAGTAAATACTGCATGTTATGTTCAGAATCGTGTTTTAATCAATAAAAGATTAAATATGACTCTGTATGAAATATTTTATAAACACAAACCCAAAGTTAAATATTTTAAAGCCTTTGGTTGTTGTTGCACTTTGTTGCATATAACTGAATCAACTACAAAATTTTCTGAAAAGGCTGATGAATGTTACTTTGTGGGATATGCTGCCAATAAGGTTGCATATCGAGTTTATAATAAAAGAACTAGACAAATAATTGAGTCATTTAACATTGATTGGCATGAGCTTAACATAACTGATGCAGGTTCAGCTCCTTCACGGGTTTATGATTATGAATCTTTGTTCATAAATTTTAAAATTTCTAAACCTTCGTCTGCAGATTCTAATTCTCAAGCAATATCTTTGGAGAACAAAATCATTGAGGAACTTCCATCTATTATATCTGATGATTCTGCAATTTCTTCATCATCCAAGGCTATTCCTACAGCTTCTGTGCAAGTATCTGAATGTTCTAAGTTATCAGATATTCCTTCAGAACAAATTCCCAATCAGGAGCTGGAAGAATCATTGAGTTCACCATTATCTTCATCTTCTTCAGAAACTATGGATACACCAATAGAAGTCATTCAAGTTCCCTTTGAAGAATCTCCAAATGTGTCTACTGCTTCTCAAAATCCTATTTCAGATGACACATTTGAAGAAAATATTGTGTATCAATCTAGACAATCTGAAGAAGTTCTTGACAATGTTGAACACATTACTAATTTGGAAGATGGGATGGTTGCAGATGATATTCCTCAATTAAGAATACATAAAACTCATCCAACAGAAGCAATCATTGGTCCATTGCATGAAGGAGTCATTACCAGAAGTCGATCAGGAGCAATCAACACATGCCTTTATGCTTGCTTTCTATCGCAAATAGTGCCCAAGAATGTGGAAATGGAACTCAAGGAAAACAGCTGGATAGAAGCAATGCAAGATGAGTTGATGCAATTTAAGAAGCTGAATGTTTGGCATCTTGTAGAACTTCCAAAGGATAAGCTTCCGATTGGAACAAAGTGGATATTCAGAAACAAGACGGATGAAAAAGGTGTCATAGTTCGGAACAAAGCACGTCTTGTGGTGCAGGGATTCTATCAAGTTGAAGGATTGGATTATGAAGAAGTGTATGCTCCAGTTGCAAGACTTGAAGCAATACGCATATTCTTAGCCTTTGCTTCATACATGAATATCAAGGTGTATCAGATGGATGTTAAAACTGCCTTTTTATACGGAGAAATGAATGAAGAAACCTATGTTTGTCAGCCTCCAGGATTTGAAGACCCAGATCATCCTGATTATGTTTACAAGTTGGATAAGGCATTATATGGTCTACATCAAGCACCTCGTGCTTGGTATGCAACTCTGACTGAACATTTGCTTGCAAATGGTTATTCACGAGGCACAATTGATCAAACCTTATTCATTCGTAAATCAGGCGATGATATCATTCTGGTTCAAATCTATGTCGATGATATCATCTTTGGATCTACAAATGATAGTATGTGCACGGAGTTTGAAGAAGTGATGAAAAAGAAATTTGAGATGAGTTCCCTTGGAGAAATTTCATTTTTCTTGGGTATTAAGTTACTCAATCTGAAACTGGTTTTCTAATTCATCAAGAAAAGTATGTTCAGACTATTCTTGAGAAATACAAGTTTTAAGATTCCAAAGTAGCTCCAACTCCCATGGCTTCTCGTCGTACTCTTACTCCAGATCCATTAGGAGAATCAATTGATCAACATCTGTACAGATCAATGATTGGTTCCCTCATGTATCTCACTGCAAGCAGGCCGGATATCATGTTCCCTGTTTGTCAGTGTGCCCGCTATCAAAGTGATCCAAAGGAATCACACATGAAAGCTATCAAGCGAATCTTCAAGTATCTCAAGGGTCAACCCAAACTTGGTCTTTGGTATCCTCAAAATTCTGATTTCAATTTATTTGCTTATACTGACAGTGATTATGGTGGTTGTAATTTAGACAGGAAATCGACTACAGGAGGATGTCAATTCCTGGGCAACCGACTCATTTCTTGGCAGTGTAAAAAGCAGAACACTGTATCCACATCCACTTTCGTAGCTGAATAAGTGGCTGCATCGAGCTGTTGTTCCCAGCTTGTCTGGATTCAACAACAACTTCTCGATTATGGTCTCAACATCTATGACACACTCATTTGGTGTGACAACACGGCAGTTCTGAACATTGTTAAAAATCCCATTCAACACTCCAAAACTAAACACATTGACATCCGCATCCATTTTATCCATAACTGTTTTGATTAAAAACTTATTCATTTAAAACAAGTGCCGTCAACCAAAAATATTGCTGACTTATTTACCAAGGCATTTGATCATTCTCGATTTGATTTCCTTGTGCAATCATTGGGAATGATTAACTTTGGATAAATTGGTTTAATGAATCTTCACAGAAAGATTTTTCATTTTTTAATAAAGAATAAAATTGCAATTGTTTCTTTTTCTTTAAAAAGAACAATCACAATTTTAGGGGGAGAAAATTAGAAAATACATTGTGAAAAATATTTTTGGTTTTAGGGGGAGTCAAGATCAAAGGATTGAAAAATAAAAAGAAGAAATTTTCATACTTAAATGAGAAATGATATTACAAAGTTCTAAAAGAGTCTAAGTACTTTCAAAGGCTTAAATACGAATAGACTTGGATTATGATTGATGTGTCAATAGGCTTTGCTTTCAGAAATGAAAAGATCATAATTGAGTGATTAAACTTGAATTAAAGAGATATGATTTAGTGGGGAACATATCAGGATTCTGTGACAATGTCAAAAATGTTCTAACACAGACTGAGAGTTATAATCTTGTCATACTCAAGCCTGTATTTGTTTGATTCAGTGATTATCATAACTATATATATATATATATATATATATATATATATAAGAGAGAAAAAATAAAAGACAAAAAGAAAATAGTTGAGCAAATAATTGAGCAAAAAGATGCCACAAAGGCCATATAGGATATAAGATGCCAAGAAGCACAACAAATCAAAAGATATGTCTAAAGACATACATACTATATGGTATTTATTTTTTATTTTGAGAATATTTTCTGATGATGGAAGGCAAAATCAAAATATGGGGCATGTAAGTCCGGATGGCTTGTAAGTCCTAAACATCTTGAGAGGGCAGACGTAAGTCCGGATGGCTGTTAGTAAGTCCTTAAACTTGTTAATATTTCGTGATTAAGAGATATTTCTCAGGCTAGTTATGCTTAAATAGTTATATTTTAGGAATAAATAAATGGTATCACTGATCAACAATACATGGTTTAAGTCAATTTGGGGTGACTTGAAATCTCGATAGTGTCTTGAAGGATAATAATTATTTTACAGAAGTTCTGATTATGGGATCCACTGAATTATATTAAATCAATACAAAACATGATATATATCACTCCTTATGTTTCTGAGTAAAACCTGAAGTATAAGATTAAAAAGGATAGAAGATATTGACAATCAACTTAACCAGTTATTTTAAATAAAGCTGGACAGAGTCTTGACTTAACAAAGAACTATATGATCTCATTATGAAAATTCTTACAAAACAAGATTGATTAATAAACAAATCCGATCTTGATTCTTTAATTGTTTTCTTTATTTTGTTATTTTGTGTATATTGTTTTCATTTTAATTGGTCACTTGGTAAATAAAACATTCTGTTGACATAAATAATTGAGAATAAAAAGGTTTGAAAGTTTTGAAAAATAAGAAAAATTTTAAAGTTAAAAATTGAAAAGTTTCAAATTGTTAAAAACTCTCACGCGAATTGGTGTTGTCTCGCGAAACCTTTGTCTCGCGAAAGGACTTGTCGCGTGAATTACCTGGGGTTTAAATATCACAGTGGCTTAAACGAAATCACTTTCGCTTAAACACCATCCGAAAAACCCTTTCGCTTCACATCTGAAAACTCATTTCGCTTGCATTCAAAACTTCAAAACAGAGATCTTTCATTCTTGTTTGTTCTTCTGAAACACCACACTGTTTCCATTACATTCATATTGTGATTTTAAAGGTATATCTTGATCTGTATGGTTACTAAAGAGACGATTTCTAAATGGAACTTAACAACTTAAACTAAAATCTCATAAATAAACTTAAATGTTGAAATTGAAAGATGAAATCGACATATTGGACCTAGGTGACAGTAATGGAATGATTTTCATGGATTAAAATCATGTTTTGGACAGTTAATTCGAAGGCTGGGTTGCGCGAATCGCACAAGTGCAATGAACAAACGCGAAATGGTGTTTTTGCGTGATAACTGTTCTCGCGTGAATCCTGTTTTCGCGTAAGGTTTGAATTTCACAAAACATGGTTTTTCGCATGAAACTTGTTTTTCGCATGAAGTGTGACTTTCGCATGAAATGTTATTTTCGCAAGGAGTTTTCTCATGACCTTAGTTTTCGCACAATAGAAAATTTGTTGCTGAAATTTTCTAAGTGTGGAATTTGTTTTATTTTCGCACAACTAAAACTCATAATTGCTAACATTTTCTAATTGTTGAAAATTTAATTTTCGCATGATTGAAACACTTACATGCTGAAAATTTTCTAAGCGTTAACTGTGTTATATTCATGTGAAACAAAACTTGAATGATGAAAATTTTCTAAGTGTTAAAATTTTTATGTGTGATTAAGTTATTTCAAATTATTCTAATCATGTTTGTTTGTGACAATGCAGATGGCACAGATGATTTTTAATAAAAATCACAACTGTGTAGCCTATTTAGACGACGTTCCTGAGGGAAAGGAACTTTTTACATCTATGATTGAGGGGCTAAAGAATTCACGGATTGTTTATGCCATATCTGCTGATCCAGCAATTTACTTAGAACTGATTGATTCTTTCTGGAGTACTGCTACTCTGGAAAAAGACCAAGCTGGAAATCAAATCATCACTGCTACTGTCAAAGATAAGAGAGTGACTGTCTCCCAAGCTATTATGAACAGAGTACTACTTTTTGATGACCAAGAGGGTGCTTCAACAAGATTGGATGATGATGTAGTTATTGATTGTCTAACTCGGATGGGATATGTGTACAGATATCCTAGTCTGGAGAAGAAGTGGTTGCCACCATATTGGAAGTATCTTTTTCATGTGGTGATTCACTGTCTGAGCAACCTGAAGGCTGGGATGGACAGTCTGAGTGTTGTGTTTGGATCTTTATTAGTCTCCCTGGTGGATGATCTTCAATTCAGTATTTCTGGAGTAATCTTCCAGGAGATGCAGAAAAATGCGACAGCTAATCCGAGAAGGAAGTTTATAATGTATCCTCGGTTTATTCAGCTGGTGATTAATGACGCCTATCCTGAGCTTGCCACTCTGAGGTCTCCAAAATATGTGGTTCAGACAATCAAAAAGGAGTTTTTTACTCATCTTACTGGAGCAAGAGGAAACAAGTGCTCAGGAGAAAGTTTTGCTAAAATTGGTAGATTTTCTGAGATAGAAGAAGATGTTGGTGATTTAGGAGGAGATGTTCAAACTGATGAAGCACAGACTGGCACTTCTGCATCTGCTGCTAGAAATGATATTGATGAGGACATTGAAAGATTGTTTGAGGATGAGCCGATGAATGAAGAAAGAATGGAAGGTATTGTTCATTCTGATTCTTGTTCGGAGACTGCTAGTGATCAGATAGGGAATGTTCCCTATGTGATTCAAACTGATGAGACACCTTCTACTCCAACTTCTTCAAGAATCAATGTTGAAGATAGGGATACTGATTACATCCCTGAGGAGTCTCCTAGTACATCTATGAGGCGCAAACGAATGGCTAGGAGGAAAGATTTCCCTACCAGGAAAAGAGGACGAGGTGGTATTCCTAGGAAACCACGAACACATGTGATTATTTCTGAAACTGAACAAGAGCAACCTGTTGATGTTACTACTTCTGCTACTGAGACAGAAACGGTTCCTGTTTCTGAATCAGCCAATATTCCTGATCCTAGTTTCACCACTCCTCCAAGACAAGAAAATCTGGAGTTTGATGTAGATACTTTTTTGAATACTCCTCCAGATTTCCAAGGAAGACAAGAATCCACCAGTGCTCCTCATTCTATAACTTTAGAAGAAAGAGTGAAGAATTTGGAGAA
The DNA here is from genome assembly GCA_024085815.1 of Flaveria linearis. Classification (NCBI taxonomy): domain Eukaryota; kingdom Viridiplantae; phylum Streptophyta; class Magnoliopsida; order Asterales; family Asteraceae; genus Flaveria; species Flaveria linearis. The sequence goes on from CM044003.1 coordinate 26,659,511, forward strand.
AGAAAGCTTCGAGAATGTCAAGCCGATTGCTGAGTTGAGAAAAGACAATGAAGAAAAAAATAAGATGATTACCATGCTTCATCTTGACTCTGCAATAAAGGATACAAGGATAGCCTCTTTGGAGAAACAAATGAAAAGTATGTTTGATTATTCTTCGGTGTTGGAAAGACAGTTGAATGAGCTTAGAGAGTTTATTTCTCAGACATATTTCCATCAACCACAAGTTGTACGATCTACAACAGTTATTGGTGAGACAAGCAGGCGTTCTCCAAGTCCATCTCCTGCAAAAAATATTCAAGAAAGAGAAACGGTAAACGAAGCTCAAGCTACTGAAGAACTGCCAAGTGTTAGTACTACTGAAGATGTTCCAATTTCATCTGAAGTACCTATCACTGAAGCTTTTACATCTACAGCTTTCGTTGAGCCAGAATATATGATTACTCTTCCTGTTGTTACTGAAGAAGATGATGAAGATTTGATTGATTATGGTGATTTAGAAGATGATGATGATAATGAAAATGAGATGATGATGACAATGATGATGATAATGATAATGATGATGGTGGAGATGATGGTGGACATGATGGAGGAGATGATGATGATAATAATGATGATGATGATGGAGGTGATGTTGGAGGATTATCTTCTAATCCAACTGGTGATACTAGCACTGATAATGTCACTCGACCAAGTGCTAGTGATCCAGAAGGATATGATCCACTTGACCCTGATACTGAAAGTTTGTATGAAAAAGAGCTTAACTCATTCTAACAATCTTCAACTGGTGCTGTAAAAGAAGAGTTTGACTTGTTTGATGATCTGGATGATGAAAATGAGTATACAGATATATTTGGTAACAACTTACAGGATTTATTCAAAGATATCAATCTTGAAGAAGGTGAAATTCCAACTGAGACTGTGAGTGGTTCAACTCCTACTGTTTCAACACATAAAGATTCTACTGGACAAATTTTATACACTAGAGGAGGTTTACAGTTCAAAGCACCACCACCACCTACTGAAGCTCATTTTCTGTTTATATCAAAGCCGAAACAGAAATATGGTGAAATGTCTCAGGTTATTAGCTGGGGTTATGATGGCGAGAAAAAGTTGTATGTTATAAAGACAAAGAATGGAGAAATTGATTATCTGAAGAGCACTCAAGACTTCCATACTCTACGTGCTGCTGATCTTTATTCCATGGGAAAAGCTACATTATTTAATGAAAGCCACTCTAGCGAAGCTGAACTAATGAGATCTATGATACAAAGGGAGATGAGAACAAATTTCAAGGACTTCAAAACTGCTAAATCAAAGGTGATTGATGACTCTACAAGAATTGATGAAAATACTAAAGCTCCGATGAAAATAATAGTCTATCAACATCCTAAATTCATAAGAAAAGTCCCAGTTCATGCTCCTGTTCCTCCAAATTCTTTGAAGCAATTAATTTCTTGGAGATGTGAAAAGGATTCAGGTCATGCTGTGATCAAATGTACTGACAGATCATTTAGAATCATTGATCCAGCTGACTTAATAAAACTCGGCAAAGATGACTTGATCAAGCTACTACACTGTCCTATTTCAGCTGATGAGTCTGTTTACTTTTTGTCTTGCCAATATGTCTGGATGACAGATCGAATCCTTCGAAATAAATGGTACGCTTATTCTGGTACTTACAAGAGAGCAAATGTTGACTTTGACTAATGATGTTTCACCGAGCCTAGGGGGAGATTGTAGAAGACTACATAAGGCTCGACAAAACAACAAACACCGAAAATAAAGATGACAAGCGTAAGATGGAGTCACGCGAGAGGCAGTATCCACGCGAAAGGAACAACCACGAGAAAGGATGAGCGGCGCAAAAAGTGTGTCGCGCGAGAACTGTTTGTTTTAGTATAAAGTTGTAATTTTCGCTTTGTAATGAAGTTTTTGATCATTTTTCATTCCAAAACTCTTGTATTACTGTGTGTTTTCGCACAAGACCTGTCATAGGTTGTTTTGTTCAATACAAGAAGTATATTTTGATCAATTCAATTCTTTTCTTATTCCAATCATGTTTACATTCCGCATTCACATGACTGAGATCGTGATTTGATTATTTCTGGGAGAAATCGATAGTTTTATAGTATTTATAGGTAAGGGTTTCTCATTCGTGCGACTGAACTATACGCATGGTTCAGTCGTGTGATTGAGCTATGCGCTTGATCCATACGCACGATTGAGCATTCAGTCGTACGACTGGTTCAATCTCATGCTCTAGTCTTACGACTGATCCAGTCTCCTGGTTCAGTCATGCGTATGGTCTATTGGCATGGGCCATTCGCATGATAACTTCATAATGATAAGTTTGAACGTATTAGTTATCATTACATTACGCATATCAATTCAAACAATCACCTACCTATATAATTTATCAACCATACATTACACGACCCATTAATGAAACATTAAACATTATAAGCACATACAACCATTTGCATTTCATTAATCATCTTTCAGTTACATATATGTAAGTCATTACAAAGATATTACATTGAGATCAGAATCTAGGTACATATGTATCAACAAACTCCCCCTTGGACCTAGATTCATCTAACATCTTACTTGACCCATAACCTCTTCAAATTTCTTGTACTTCTCCTCTCTTGTAACTCCTGCATGTATTTCAAATGCAAAGCAGAGTCTGATCACGTTTTGGAATTGGAGGGCTTGTACAATATCTTGCGCGTTATAGAACAGTGGCCACTGGTATAAAGTGTAAACATCTTCAGCTGACAAGTTAGTAAGCCACATAGGTCGAATACCCTGATAACCTCCATTTGTCCTTCTTTATTTAGAACAATGACCGCTTCTCCTGTTTGCCAATCGTTGTACCACCACTTGAAGTGTGGAGTGATGTCCTGTGGCATTTCCCTTAGAGGGATCTTAGACATGGTACGCGGTGGACGCCACTTCAGCACTATCTTGGGTTTCCCAGTTCGTGGATCCGCTTCAGACTTTCTAATGTACCTCGTAGGTTGCTGAGGCCTGAAGTTTACCCACTGGGAGTGGTACTCTTTCTTCAGTGCAGCTTCGAACCATCCTGACATCTTTCTAGGATCAGCATAAAGCAGCTTCAGCTTTGCCAGTTGGTTTAGCTCAAAACCAGGTAGAGTTTTTAGATCGTGTGGGAATCTAAAATACTCAATACCTTTCTCCCTCTTAACTGTATAAGCATTAAGATCATCAAAATAAGCCCACGATATAATCTTGCCCGACACCTTTTGGTGTTTCTTCACTCTATACAACTTTGTGTAGACATTTGACGTTGAAGCACTTCGTTGGGCTCGTAGATCTTCAAAACATGCAGCCCATTCAGCCTTTCTAACTTTGACTTCCTCCTCTGTGGCTCGGGCTGTCTCCTCTTGTTTATCAGATTCTTCTTCCATTTTATCCAGATTCTCGAAGGTCTCACTAACCAGATTGTCATCCAGATTAGGAATGACATAACCTTCGGTGTTTGTGTACTCTGGATAATGTTGGTCTGTCACATCTTCTATTTTGATCTCATCAACATCACGCAGTTCTTCATCACTGTCTACTTGGACTTCTGGAGCGTCTTTCACTATTTCGTCGGCATTTAACTTGAACATTTCGGCCAACTGCTCTTTAGTGAAACTGTGTACTATCTCTCCCTCTTTGGGGGTGTATTCGACTGACCTCCTTACGATTCCCTGCAGATCAAGAATCATTGTTGACTGATGCTTGACCTGCTGAAGGGGTTCAACATTGAATTTGTCTCTTTGAAAATTTGGATCTGCTTGATTTAAACATGCAACATAGTACTTATTAGTAAGTAATCAAGCACAATCAACATTAAGTAAATAGATGTAAACATCAATTACATAATATTAAGTTTAACACAATGTTCAAGTACAAAAGTTTTTTTTAAATACAAAGACATAAATAGCTAGTCGGTACTTTTGTCTTCAATCGATGGAGTATCATCAGGTGGAGCAGAAGTAGAGGATCTTTGGTCTTGACGTCGCTTAGAGCGCCTCTCTTCTGTTGCTTCAGCACCTTGATCTCCAGCAGCATCTTCTCCTTCATCATCACCATCATCATTCTCGTCATCCCCTTCTTCACCTTCCTCACTTTCATCATCATCATCATCATCTTCATCCTCATCATCATCGTCCTCCTCAATATCATCTCCTTCACCAATCTTGAGGGTCTCACTTCGAGTCCCTTTGAGCTTAAGCAATATTGACTTGTTTGCAGCTTCTAATTCCTCTAGCTTCTTATCCGACTCAGCCTTGTGCTCTAGGAGACTTGTGATCTGATCAGTCTGTTGAGAGATCAGCTAAGCTTGGGAAGAAGTCAACTCTCGCAACTGATGTATCTCAACAGTCTGGGAAGAACTAAACTCTCTCAGCTGCTGTATCTGAGCCGTCTTGGCCTCATCCGAAGTCAGCAGCTTGAGCACCATGCTGTTTAGTGCTGCAAGCTGCTCTACCACAGAAACTGGTGGTATGAATGAGCTGGATGGAAAAGATGAGGGTCCTGTTTGGTGAGTAGTGGTGGTTGTGGTGGCTGTGGTGAATATGGGAGAGGGAGTGAATGAAGTGGTAGGGGGTACAGTGGTGGTGGTGGTGGATGTGGGAGTGTGAGTTGTAGGGATAGTGGTGGTGGCTTGAGAGGTTTGGGATGGTGTAAAGGTGGTAGCTGTGGTAGTGATAGATGTGGTGAACCTCAGTCTCTTTCCCTTCTTACCATGCGGACGCGCCATGGTCTTCCTCCTTTTACCAGTGGACAACGGTGCTCCTCCTTTGTTATTCGGCTCATCAGGGGCATACGAAGGATCAGACTCTATGCGTGTATCCCCTGATGCACCAGACTGTCCACCGATAACCCTCAGTCCTCTCTCGGTGGCAACCACTTTGCTACCAACCCTCTTGGTCAAACCTTCTTCTTCGCTTTCTTCTTCATCATCAGGAGGGCAAAAATCATGAACAAACCCGACAGTCGCCGTGACTGTGTGTGGTGGTGATGGCTGAGCTGTATGAGTAAAGGGGCCCTCAGAAGAAACTGGCCCACCGTCTCCCTCATGACTGTCATCATCATCTGAGTCATCAGATGATATAGCAATCACCTCAGTGTCAAAATCGCTGTCGTCATGACGCCATTTGCGCCTCCTTGGCGCCACATAATCTGCCCGGGCCAGATGCCCTATCAATCTCTTCAACACGGGCTTCACCTGCTTGCCCCTATATACCTTCATTCTGCCCAGAGTGATGTCATCCATGATCTCCAACACCACTGCATCGCTCTTCTCTTTGGGCAGATCGGGCAACTTCTCATCAAAAATCAGCTGAAGAAATCGTGGGTACATGCAAAAACCTTCTTTTCCCTTTGCCTCCAAGTTCTCGATCAGATAAGTAAAGATCATGTTGGAGAAGCTGAAGGGGTGTTTAGGACCAATGCAACATAGACATTCTGGATTTGGTCAGATAAATCATCAAACCCACCCCTCCGAGACGCGATGCACTTGAGTATAACATGTGCTAGATACTTTTACTGGGGGCTTAGGTTGCTCTTGTTCAGCACACCTGAGTTGATGTCCCCACAGTAAATAATCCTCAGAAAGCAACGTCAAACAGTGAGCGGATGCAGCTTTAGCGGATGATCCTCATCGTCTCCAAATCCCAACACTCGACGGATATCAGCTGCTATGATCTCGATCTCCCTACCAAGGATGATACTTCTGATGTGGTAGGGTTCCTCAGATCGATCAACCGACGGTCCCTCCTAGAATTATTGCTGAATGGACTGGTAGGGAGTGCATGGTGTAGATATGGCTCTATATATACGTGATCTCTTCAGAAAGTCGATGATACCTGCAAACTCACCACCATTCCTTGAGGTGGAATCCAAATGAGCACATATGTTGTGCTTTGGATTGATGGACCAGCGATTAGCCATCTGCCTGTAACAAATAACACATGCACGTTAGAACATAAAGAAACAGGGTTTGACCAAATCAGATAGAATCAATTCAGTTCAATCGTGCGATTGAACGATGCGACTGAATTCAGTCGGTTGAACATTGATACGACTGGGATTCAATCGGTTAAGCAATAATGCGACTAGGCTTCAATCGGTTGATATGTCATGCGATTGAGTTCAATTGGGTGACTGAACCTGCGATTGGGTCAGCCGACCGAATGAACTCTTTCGCATGATTCATTCGGCCGATTGAATGAATCGTCCCTTTCAATCGTGCGGTTGAAGTTCATTCTGGAGTCCAGTCTTATGACACAATCAACCCATTCGTATTCTTCATTCGACCGATTAAATGAGTCGCCCCTTTCAATCATGCGATTGAAGTTCATTCTGGGGTCCAATCGCATGATGCACTGATCGATTCCATCTTAAAACTCAGATTGATCAATTTGTAAGTTTAAACTTTAAGTTTATGTTCTTTAGAATCGCAATCATGTATCTAACTCACTAAATTCATTGATTTTAACATGTTAAGTGATTATGTTAGTTTCTTGTTCAAACTTAGTGTTGGTTCAATAACTAGGTCATATACGTTCGGATTCAAAACAAATTCACTGTAAACATCATCGATTAATTCGCGTAATACCTGTGTAACAATGCGATTAACGGTCAAAAATCGAATATAATAGATGTTTGAGATCAAATAAAATTTTGGCAGAGTAACGATGCGATTTTGAGAATTAGGGCGAATGGGGTCTGCGATCGACTGAGTGCCCTATTTATACTAAGACTCATCTCAGTCGGGTGACTGAACCCATTAGCTCAATTCATTCGGCCGACTCAATATCCAGTCGTACGACCGAGTCTAATCGCATGACTTAGTCGTGCGATTGAAACTGGGTCGTACGATTCACTCGATCGACCAGTTCCAATCGCTCAATCGACCTCCATTCGCACGTTTGACCTAGTCGGTCACTTTCAATCGGCCGATTGGGCTCATTCGCATGGCCCAATCGTACGATTGTCTTCAATCGTATATCCCATTCGTATGACTGGATCATACTCATCATGAAGTCGTGCGATTGGGCTATACTTGTGCCATTTTAGTCATTTCATCTACTGACACATATTTTTGTTAAACAATTGATAAAACATTATGTGCAATTTATCATCTCAGACATGATCACTTTTAAATTAACACACCCATTGATCACCTCAGACGTGATCCATTTATCCACCCGATCACCTCAGACGTGATCCATTTATCCACCCGATCACCTCAGACGTGATCCATTTATCCACCCGATCACCTCAGATGTTATCCTTTTAACCTTTCAGAAACAATTTGTTTAAGTAAACGTTAAGCTCATTTAGTGACATTAACGGATAACAATATACACAGTCCGACATTGACACACTTATACTAATAAATTGAAAAATTTTAAACTACGAACAAAATGAACATCTTTTTGTGATTTTTGTTAGGGCAGGTTTGTGTATCCTATTAGCATTGACATTATATCAAGAACAGACTCATTTGGAATCAGACAGGCATATACACCATTACTTGGAACATTTTGTGCTAATTACACCTTGCATGATGACATATCACAGTTTGTACAGATCTAAGACTTCTAAGCACTAACTGGGAATCATGTTTGAACTAATATGTAATACTCATTGATTTTGACCATCAGGCGATGCAGCCACGACGATTGTCAGTATATTTGTCCACTTAAATCCATACACAGACTTTTGACATACATCAGCGATTTTTGAGATTTTTGAGAGGTCTGGGAATTAGAAGATTTGGTTCTAAGAATTGTCAAAGAGATGCTAAGCCTCAGGTCAGTGCCATCGCACAGCAGAGAGGCGCAAACAACAATGAATTCTTAGAACAGGTAGGTCATGCCAAGCCTCAGGTCAGTGCCATCGCACAGCAGAGAGGCACAATACCTATTTTCTTCTTAGAGCAATGTATTATAATATACATTTTTTCTGTGACATTTGTCATCTTTTGCTCTGTTTATCAGGTCTTTGCACACATTTGTGACATTTGCTTGCTCCTCACCCCTTATTGGAAATTGATTGATTATGCAGACCAGGGATACCATGAAAACCCAAAACTTGTTGAATTATTTTAATTTAAGCCAATTCACTGATGATGTCTACTGATCTATTGTGTTGAATCTACTGACACATCGTATGGTGCACTTGCACAACCCTAGATCTACTTTCTCCGAGTGGTTACAGTACCAATCAAACGTACTATCATTTTCCCATTTTGTTAGACTTAGACTTCTCTGATTTATAAATTTTCAGTGATTTAATTAACATTTCTGAACAGAAAATCATTTTGGTATTCCAAGTAACTCGATGCCTGTGTACTATCATTTTCCAATTTTTATCGAGTCACATTTCCAGTTTTGTTGTCTATGCCTTTTCAGCTTTACTCACCTCCCCCCCCTTTTTTTTTAAGTAGATGAATACTGAAATAATAAATAATCTCCCCCTAAAATTCTAAAACAGAAAATCTTTTTGTGTTTTTGGATTTTTATACGACAAGGAAATTAAAAAAAATTAAAATAAAAGAAATACTAAAAACAAATAAAAAACAGGTGTCGGACTATGTATCTGTTTCTTCTATTATAACATCACTTTTCTTTTTAACCCCGTTGACCTCTAGCAGATAGAAAAATCTGGGTTTATCAAATGGTTTGGTGTAGAGGTCAGCGCGTTGAAAATCCGTGTTAATTTTGACCACATCAATTAAAAGTTTTTCATAGCAGTCGCGTATGAAGTGATACTTGATGCCTATGTGTTTGGTCTTAGGATGTTGGACCGGATTTTTAGTTACTGCAATTGCAGCAGAATTATCAACAAATATAGGAGTAGAAGTGACGTGCAAACCGTAGTCCCGCATTTGCTGTTGTATCCAAATAATTTGAGAGCAGCAGCTGGCGGCGGCAACGTATTCAGCTTCACAGGTAGATAGAGCTACTGATGTCTGCTTCTTGCACTGCCAAGTTACCAATCTTCTCCCGAAAAATTGACATCCTGCTGACGTTGACTTGTAATTCATTTTGCAGCCTCCATAATCCAAGTCACTATACGTCGTTAGCTCAAAGTCATCATCATGAGGATACCACAACCCCAGTGTTGGAGTACCCTTCAGATAATGAAAAATCCTCTTGACTCCAATCAGATGATTTACTTTGGGTTTCGCTTGATATCGGGAACATAAACATGTGGCATACATGATATCTGGACGCGAGGCAGTGAGATACATGAGAGATCCGCTCATCCCACGATACATGGTGGCATTCACCAAATCTCCATTCTCATCAGGAGCCACATCATGATTTGTGGCGAGTGGGGTACCAGCAGCAGTGACATTTTCCATATCAAAGCGACTAAGAATGTCACCTACATACTTAGTCTGATGCTGAAAGATGCCGGTAGGGGTTTGATCCACCTGTAATCCTAGGAAGAACTTCATTTCTCCCATGGCGCTCATTTCAAACTCTGCCTTCATCACAGATTCAAATTCTTTGCACAACTCTTCATTTCTGGAACCGAAGATGATGTCATCCACATAAATCTGCATCATAAGCAAATCACCATCCTTTTCTTTAATGAACAATGTACAGTCAATTACACCCCTACGAAAGCCGTGCTTCAACAGATGGGTGGAGAGCTTTTCATACCAAGCTCGAGGAGCCTGATGTAGCCCATACAGAGCCTTGTCTAGCTTGTAGACTCTGTCCCGATGATAAGGATCTTCGAATCCTTTGGGTTGACTGACATAGACCTCTTCACGGATTTCTCCATGCAAGAATGCACTCTTAACATCTAGTTGATAGACTTTGATCTTCATGTAAGAGGCATAGGCTAGAAAGATGCGGATAGCTTCCATTCTAGCTACTGGTGCAAAGACTTCATTGTAGTCGACTCCCTCGACTTGTCTGAAGCCCTGAACAACCAACCGTGCCTTGTTTCTAATAACAACACCCTGGTCATCCTTCTTGCACTTTAGTAACCATTTGGTACCAATTACTTTGACTCCTCTGGGTCGGTCAACAAGAGTCCACACTCCAAGTTTCTTGAACTGTAGCAACTCCTCTTGCATAGCATTAACCCAGGCTTCATCCTTAAGAGCGTCGCTTACATGTTTGGGTTCAATTTGAGACACAAAACATCTGTAATCCCCGTCATTCACATAGCCCTTTTCCATAACTTCAGCGTAATCAGCAGTATACAGTCGATTTCTAGTCTGCACGCCGGAGTGAAGATCACCAATGATAGCATCTGGCGGATGATTCGTTCTGATCCTAGTCATGGGAGTTGTAGGAACAACAACTTCAGAGTCCATAGTTGTGACTGGAGGTTCAGTATCTGTATTTCCAGATGCAGGTTCCGCAGCCTAAGAGCTTCCTTCTTGATCAACATGTGGTGCATTGCTGGTTTCAGTTGCCTCTTCATCATCTGATGAGTCCTCACTATCATCCTGATCAGCTGTGGCAGATCCCGATGAACCACTTGCAGGTGTTGCATTGCTAGTATCCAGATTTGGTGAGTTGAGAATATCGTGCATCATCTGAGTAGCAATATTATCATCTGAATCTATCTGAGGAAGATTGAATGATTTTGAAAAAGCCATTGTAGTCAAAGAATGACGATGGACCTTTTCCAGCAGGGGGATGGTGAAACGTTGAACGTCAACATTACACCATACTTCTACCTGACCAGTAGAGTTGTTGTAAACTCATTTGTCGGGTATGCTGTATCCCAGAAAGATCCCCTGATCTGCCTTTTCATTGAACTTACCCTCTTGAGTTTTCTTTAGAAGCGTACAAGGAGCACCGAAAGGTTCCAGATACTCCAGGTTAGGCTTACGTTTCTGTAGTAACTCATAGCAAGTCTTCCCGTGCCTCTTCACTACTGACACACGATTAAGTGTGTAGCATGCATTGGCAACAGCTTCGTTCCAGAACTGCACTGATAGTTTTGAGTCTGCCAACATGGTCCTGGCTGTCTTGATCAAGCTCCTGTTCTTTCGCTCAGCAACTCCATTCATCTGTGGTGTGTATGCAGAGGTGAATTGATAAACAATTCCCTTTTCTTTATAGAAAGCATCCATCCACTGATTCTTAAATTCGGTTCCATTGTCTGAGCGAATTTTCCTAACCTTCAGCTTGTAAATTGATTCAAGAGTGGTGACCAGCACTTTGAATGAGTCAAAGGTTTCTGACTTTGCTTTCAGAAACATCACCCACGAGAATCGTGAGTAGTCATCAGTGACTACGAAGCAGTACCAGTCTCCAGCGATACTCTTCGTGCTGACTGGACCGAAGAGATCCATGTGTAGTAGCTCCAGGGGCATCTCGATAGAATTGACGTGCTTGGTCTTGTGAGATTTCCTGTTATGCTTTCCCTTCTTGCACAAGACAAAAAAATCAGGAAGTTGGAAGTTCTTGTCAGTAACTCCTTCAACTAAGTTGTTATGAATCAGATGTTTCATCTTCCGGTGATTAATGTGTCCTATTCTTCTGTGCCATGAGATGGATTCTTTCTCTGTTGCTTTGGATAAGAAACACTGAACTGTAGAATCAGAGGAAGAGGCATTAGACATATCCAATACATATGTAACACTTGCGGTTGTCAAACATCACTTTGAAACCCTTGTCACATATCTGAGACACTGAAAGCAAATTGTTTTCTAATTGCTGAACAAAATTGACTTTGTCGAACCTTACCTTTTCATTACCAACTTCGCCTTGAGCAGTAATGTAGCCTCCTTTGTTACCAGCAAAGGAAACATGTCCCCCTTTAATTTGTTTGACATTGAAAAGAAGAGACTTGTTTCCTGTCATGTGCCTGGAAGCTCCGCTATCTACTATCCATGTATTTGTAGACGCACTATAGCGGACAACCTGCACATAAGAGAAAATAATCAGTTAAGGAGGGGGACCCAAGCCTTGACTGGCTTGGGTTTCCCAGAGGAATCAACCATCATGAATTCAACCCACTGTCCTTTATTAGTGGGCGGAATCTCAACTTTTAGCTTGTCCTTGTTTTCAGACACATTAGTCGTTTTGGCTTTCCACAAACCATCCCTGTGAAAGGATTGTTTGTGTTAAACCTTAGAATGATTTACAGTTTGAGCATATGGTTTAGATTTAGAAACAGTTTTTTCCGCTGGCATCACAGACTTGTCAGTGACTTGTCTGTGTTGCCTTTGGCGTGGAGGAGACGAAAACGACCTAGAAGGTGTTTTAGACCTAATAGGTGTTTTTGATCTAACAGGAGTCTTAGATCGCTGTTTTGAGTCTAGATTAACTTTGTTGTTTAGCTCAACCTTAATTCTTGGAGTCTGATAGCGAGGACAATTTGTAGAAATACGACAGCGCTATCCACAAGTATAGCAGGACCTCCATTCATCAGGGCTAAGAGACCTCTTGTGGGCGGTGAGTAAACTTCAGGTTCTTTCTTTTTGTTCTCACTTTTAAGACTTTCACATCTCTTTACAAATTTAACTTGTTTAACATTATGTGTGTTTTGTCTTGAAAGATGATGGGTTTCTTGTTTCACTGATTTAGATTGAGTGGTTTTGGAAATCTTAGGTTGTGTGGTAGTTGATTTTTGACCCAACCCAAAGGATGCTTGAACATTCTCGTCCACCCGGTTTCCAGTGACTTGTGTGCCAGTTGTGCCTGATAATGATGCTTTTTGGTCAGAAACCGGAGGGGCAGAGTTAACTGCTGTGTCCGGATCGATGACCAGAAGAGTGGTCACCACATGATCCTTTATGGAGTTATCATTAATTGGACGTTGTTTGGTGTTCAAGAGGATCTCATGTGGTGGAGGCACAACTTTGTATCCCAAACCTTCCCCGTTGTTGCGCTCTTTAACCAAGTTTTTCAAAATATGCGATGAGCTCGCAAGACTATGAAGTTTTTGTTTTAAAGACTCATTTTCAACTTGTAAAATTGCTTTATCCTTTTTAGTTTCTTCAATGGTCTTTAAATAGAATTTAATATCATTCTCTTGGTTGAGTGCAACAACTTCAGTCTCTTTTAATTGTTTCTTTAATGCTTCAACCTTTTCCTTATAGTTGTTCTCATTTTGTTTTAACACTTTGTTAGCCTCTATGCACAATTTTAGGTCATTTACTAAGTTATCATTGTGATCTAATAACCTAGCAAATTTTAAGTCAATGCTTTCCCTAAATTTTTCACAATCAACACAAGCATGTCTAGCAAAGAGTTCGTATTTCGATTCTACCTGTGCAGATGAGGACGTTCCAGCCATGAAAGCATTCTGAGACGCTGGTTGTGCTTCAGATTCAGCATTCAGCTCATTCTTCACAATTTCATTAACAGCAGCAAAAGTCTCTTCCAAATCAGCAGTATCAATCTCAGCTGAGCTCTCCCCCTCACTCGCTGAGTCTTCATCTAAGTCTTCAATAGATGCTATGTTGGCTTCACCGTCAGATAAGAATCGGAAGGACCAATCCTGTCCTTCATCGCCTTGAGCAACCATAGCCTTGGACTCACTGCCTGTTGGAGCTGTCTTCTTATCCTTATCTTGCCTGTTGAACGAGGAGAATGGATTTCCGTTCCCAGTCTTCTTATGCTTTACACATTCCCTCTTGAAGTGGCCCTTTTCTCCATAGTTGAAGCACGTGACTTTGGACTTGTCAAACCCAAAGGTAGTATCTTTTGTAGCCACGAGATTCTGTCCTGTCTTTTTCATAAATTTTTTAGCTCTTCGTACAGCACTTGTAAGAGCCCACATAATATCCATACGTTCCAGCTCGTTCTCATCAACCTGCTCGTAGTCTTCATCAGCTAGGTTGCAGTTTCCAATCTTACCAGCCACTAACCCATCATAAGAGTGAAGTACTACAGCAAGTAGATCCATGTGTTCCTTTGCAACTTCCACAGTTACTTTCCCCAGATTTTCAGTCATCAACTTTGTAGATTGAGTAACTGTTGAACTTTGTAGAATCCCAGATGCACCATGTGACTCACTAGTGGATGATGAGCCTTGATCAGTAGATGGTGATGCATTTGACACAAAAGCAGTCTGCAGACGAGCGCTGGAAATTTTGGAAGTAGAAGTAGAAGAAGAGTAGCATTGTAGAGTGTAGGATCCTGAGCATAAGAACTCTTCTTTGCCTTGTACTTGTGTCTGACTTCTTCCACTCGCAGTTTCAGGATAAAGTCATTTATATCCATTGTCTCAAGAACTGAATTGTATCTCAAGGTGGAAATAAATGAATCCCACTTTTCTGGAAGTCCATCAGCCAAACTGGAGACCTTTTCTTCTTTAGATGTGGTTACCCCATGAGTGTGAAGTTCACTCATCAGATGATAGAAGCGGTCAATTATGTCATCCAAACTCTCATTCCTAATAGCAGAAAAATTATCAAATTCTTTCTTAAGTGCTTTGGCCTTCAAAGACTTCAGAGTTGAGCTCCCTTCATATCTTTTCTCGAGAGCTTTCCAGAATTTCTTACTTTGTTTATGCTCAGAATACTGATGGAAGATCTCTTTAGAATAGACTGGGTGAGCATTGCGTAAGCTTTCTTTTCAGCATTGTAGGCAGTCTTTTGAGCATCAGTCAGTCCACTCAACGTTAAGGGTATACCATCAGCACCAACTGGCATGGTGTAACCAGTTTCAATAGCGTTCCAAAGATTAGTATCCACGCCATTGAGATGAATCTCAAACCTCTGCTTCCACTGCGGGAACTCATCAATTGACAGAAGCTTAGGTGGCTTATTGTGGTTACCAATCTCATTTTCCAGTAGCAGTAAGTTCTGGATCCTTATGTCTTTCCCTGCTGAGAACGCGAAATTTTCAGAGTCCATAATGAATGTTAACTTAAACTTGAAAACAAACTGTTAATGCGATTAGGGAGTACGACTGGGATGTGAATGACACTAACAGTATGCGATTGAACTCAACCGTGTGATTGAACAGGCTACCGAGACACTTGGGTGACTGACCAGACCGACTGACTCAACTGGGCGACTGAACTGGGCGACTGACTCAATCGGGCGAATGAACAGGCGACTGGAACTTCAGTCGTACAATTGGGATAATCGTGCGACTGAGACTGCTGAAATCGAGGTTTTTTGCAACTTTTGACCTAAAATGCAAGTTTTGACACCCTAGACGGCTGTAAGTCGAAAAATATTGATTTTGCAGAACATGAAACTTGATTTTTTTATCAGAAAGATTGGATCTTTTCACGTAAAACGTTGACTTTACCAAAAACTTGATTGAATCCATGAAGAATCAAGAGCCTAGGCTCTGATACCACTTGTTAGGACCGTGTACGTACGGAGTACTAACTGATTCTTCATTATACCGGATGAAATAGTGCGGAATCCTATTTGATTGGTGATCCAATCAGGGAGAACGTAATCAAGATCAAACCTAACGATTAGAAAACGTTAAGAATGGACTAGGGATGATCTCAGACGTTCTATGAACTTGGAATGGACGAACAGGACGCTCTTGGTCGACTAGGGTTACCAGTATTCGAAGTCTCCATCTTTACCACGAATTAGGTGGTATTTATAGGTAAGGGTTTCTCATTCGTGCGACTGAACTATACGCATGGTTCAGTCGTGCGATTGAGCTATGCGCTTGATCCATACGCACGACTGAGCATTCAGTCGTATGACTGGTTCAATCTCATGCTCTAGTCTTACGACTGATCCAGTCTCCTGGTTCAGTCGTGCGACGAAGTCATTCGCATGAAGTTGTTCATGCGTATGGTCCATTGGCATGGGCCATTCGCATGATAACTTCATAATGATAACTTTGAACGTATTAGTTATCATTACATTACGCATATCAATTCAAACAATCACCTACCTATATAATTTATCAACCATACATTACACAACCCATTAATGAAACATTAAACATTATAAGCACATACAACCATTTGCATTTCATTAATCATCTTTCAATTACATATATGTAAGACATTACAAATATATTACATTGAGATCAGAATCTAGGTACATATGTATCAACATGAACGATCAAAACAACGAATCGATTAATTAATGTTGCAAACCGGGAGAATAAAATCCAACAAACTGTTTTCGGACTGAAGAATAAAATGATCCAAGTGTTTAATTAAAGTTTTGTCAACTAGTTCATGAAATAAACGTTCTTTATGTACTTGGATCAATAAGGGTCAAATATGGAGGTTTTGGATGCAAAGGAACAAGGCTAATAAACTGGACAATTTGCTGTTAGAAAAATAGGATGTTTTGGTCAGGGAATAACTTGGTCATAAAAAGTCCAAATGAGTCTAATTCTTAATCTAAAAACAAGTTCAATGTGTCCTCTAACAAACCCAAGTGGTCTCGTGTCGTTTCGACATCGTTAGACCCTCCAAACGTGGCAAACAAAACTGAAGGTCAAACCTGACGAATCTGGACAGCAGGTTGGTCTTTGTTGGCCGGGTCATATCTTTCTCATATTTTATCCAATGGAGATAATTATTTTTCTAGAGTTTATTTTAAGGTCTTATCTTTCAAATGATACTTATTACTCAACTTTTCGTTACCGTTTCGACCTCCAAATAGTTTATGCAAAACCGGTGCGCAATCAGCTCTACGTGCTGAAATATTTTGATAAACTTAAAACTCAGGATTTAAAACTAAATAATCAAATAAAGATAAGATTCGTATTTAAAAGTGGCTAAATGAATATTTTAAAGAATAAGATAATAATGTATATAATTTATTGAATATGGGCTAACAGATGTTCATTGAAGGGCGTTAATAAATTAATATAAAGCGACAACTAAAACCCTGAATATGGCGAGATTTAACGTTTAAAACCGACATTGGACTTGTTATATTAGTGAATCATTCTTTTATAAAAGAATGACCTTGATGTACATTAAGGATTGGGCTACGAGGATTATACCCATATTGGTCATTTTGATCTTTAGTAATCCTTTTGTGATTTGTATTTTTAGTGCTTGCTTAACGTATTATGGGATTTGGACTAACCTATTCAAGGAGAGTTTTACGGCCCCTTTTTAATTATGTTTTCTTGGGGGAAAAGTTTGCTCAATGTTTTGTTCTATGCCGTGCTTTAATGAACTTGTATGTGATTTGAGTCATAGTATCGAGTCTATACTTCTTTCACAAATGTGTACTATACTTGGACTGTACTTGGACTGAACTGGACTGTACTTGGACTGGACTGTCATAGAGAGGTATTGTTAGTACTAATGGGCTGACACCCCACCCCTGTCATCGGTATACTAGTCGAGACTGACTTGGCCTATGCGAGCCCTTAGGTGAATATAATCCGGTTGTGGGCATAGGCATGACACTTGATTTGTATGAATTCTATGACTACTATGTTTTCTTACCCACACACCCATTTTATTTACTACTTTCACGGCGATGCCTTTTGTACTTATAAACCTGTTAACTCACCAACGTATGTTGACCTTGATGTGCATGTCTTTTCAGGTAATGGTGCTTATGTGCTTGGACAGCGGACTGTAGTCGAGACCGCTCCCTTAGGAGCAATAGACCTTGCATGGGACTATTAAATTGTTTGGACCAGTTTGTTTTGTTAAATTGTAATTTGTTGGATTTGTACTTGAGATTATTTTGGTACTTGTGCTTCTTTGTTTCTGAATGGAAACTTTGGATTACAGTTGCATTTTTGGTATGATGTTTTGGAATTGAATGTACTTGACACGTGTTCCCATGTGTCGGGCGACATCATGACCTATTTACGAAGAATACGTTTAGTGACTCTCTTAGACCCCCAATGTGTTATGACGATCCCGTTGGTCGCATCCTCGTGTTTCCGTTAAAAGCGTGGGTGTGACAGATTAGTATCAGAGCCATTGGTTATAGAGAATTAGGTGGATTATTCAACCTAGACTATAACCTAAGTACCCACATGTAGTATGCATCATAGGATTATGTGCGTACTATTATACATGTGAATGTTCTATGTGCGTTATTTGTTATGATGTGTACCTTGTCTTACATGTTATTTGTGATGTACCTGTTTTGAAATTTTTTGGTCGTTCTATCATCTGTGAGTGCCTTAAGAAAGCATTGGGTAAGGGCATCCTCCCGTTATGCGCTTGACTATTATTTGGTCTAGATTGATAAGTGTGGCTACAAGGATTTTTAAAGGACTTAGGTTGTTAAGCCAACATTATTATATACATCTGCTGGTGATACCTATGTTGTGAATTGAATCGTATGAGATGAACACGCTAGCCGACATGACACCAACACACAAGAACCATGGCGTACTCAGGTCAGATGACTGCTTTATTGGATTTTGGACTATACTAAATGGACTCTTTTGACTGCTCCTTACCCAAGTGGATACTTTATTAATCGATTCCTCTGTACAACTTTGGTTACTTAACCTTTGGTTAGTGACCATATCCTTGATTCTCCAATCATGGATAACACTCTATACTTGATATGATGCGTTAACTGCGACAGGAGGAGCTAGGGGTGACCATGCAAAGTAAATTACCATTACGGGTGCACACGTAATTGCAATTTGCAGTGCATGCGAAATCTGGCAAACCCTTTCATGAGATAACGTCATATTTAGTATGAATATTCCATTCATACATGGGACATTGGAGTTCATGTTCCTATTATAATCAATGGTGTGGAAACACCTATCTCCTTTATCCTTGGATAAGTACAAACCAATCTGGAGCCTTCATGGGAATCATACTTTGACATTTAGCTCAGTATCCATGAGTTGTTGCTCCCGCTTTCGTTTCTATGATCGTGGAAATTGACTACGTGTTCAAAATAAACTTGGTCTTTGAAGAATTGAAGTAAAGAAGGGTGAATCCATGAACCTATTTTGCTCTGTTCAGACTGATCTTAAGTCTTGGGACATTGGCTATTTGAACATCCTAGCATTACATTTGATGGAATAAGTGGATGTCATGTAACCAGTTTCAGCGTCGTTCTTGGTATATCGTTTGTATGGTAGGAACGCTGCGGGGAACCCTATATATAAACATCTTCGGTATACTAAGGATGTGCTTAAACTGGGGTATGTGATGATCCTATAGGTTTGGAGTTAGACATGGTGGGACTGATACCGGAGAAAGAAATGTTACTGGAGGCAGGATTGGTTGTACGTACACGAGGTTCATGACATGCAAGCAAAGTAATATGACGGGAAAGTTGAAGAAACAACCCTGACCCGTGGCATGTAGAAAAGTAGAACGGATGTGGACATCGATATTTGTGCCAAGAATCAAAAGGTAAACTGTGTTGCATGTTCATCGGTGGGCGAAGAACTAACGTAGTAGAATGCCCAAACACTAATTCGAGGTATGGAGGTTGTATGGCCATGACTTTGAATGAGCTTAAAGGACAGGTAACCGAGGAGTGCTACCTTATGGACTAGATGGAAAAGTTAGATCTTGTGTCTTGAAATCATGCAATGGTAGGATGTGGTCTGACGCCCGTACCTACCAATTCCATAAGCTGGCAAAGCGGGTGCCGCAACTTTGACGCATAAGTCAAATAAAGTTGAGAGCGCATCATAGGGTTGGTTCTATAGTCATGGAATGATGGACGCTGCTGCATCCCCAACCGTTTAGAGTGCAATACTGAAGACATGTACTTTGGCTGATGAGATGGTTCGTATTAGAGCTTCGAGAAAACTAGTGAGATGAAGAAGGATGTTAGGAAAGTGGGTAAGGTAGATGGTGTTTAAATGGACAAGAAGGACAAGGTCGTGAAAGAATATGTGGCTGTCATGCAGGTAACAAAGGACTATGTCGTCACTTGTCCGGAGGGTAGTAAGTACAATCTGCACCATCCAACTACGATGCGACGTCATGTGTATTTCATTTCAAGCAATTGGAGCGCTTAGCCAAGGGCTTTAAGGTGCTAGTGAACCGAACTGTGCCGATTAATGTTGTTAGTCTGGCAAGAGTTCGATATTGACCTTATGAGTGTGGAAGCCAGGAGAATCATCGAAATGCATAATGCCAGGTTAAATAGGATGGTCGATCAAAAACAAAGGAACAATTAAAAATCTGGCCTAAAACTTGTGCAAACCTAATGCAAGGTAATATGGCAACCCTATTCATAGAAAGGCATTCGTAATTGGTGTCAGTAATGCCCGACAGGACCTAGACGTAGTGACTTTGACTTTTATAACTAAGTTGGACTTGACCCTAGTTATGAGGATACGTGTTATGAAATGGGCTAATGGTAGCCTTGTAAGTACTAGAAAAAATATATATATAGGACTAAACTGTGGTATTAGAGGATCATGGTCACGGGAATGAACCGATTATCAGGGAATAGGGTCGAGATTATCATCTGCGAGAAGACTACTCGCATGCCGTTACAGAACGGCGAGACTCTAGACGTACATGGAAAGAGATTAGAAGAGTACAAGATGCAGATCATGAGCATGAAGATGGAGGAATAAGAGCTAGACGACATATCTGTTGTATGTGAATTTTAGGAAGTGTTCAAGAAGGATTTGGTTTCATTTCCTCGTTCGCAACAGATGGACTTTCAGATTGACCTAGTACTGAACACGATGCATGTTGCTCGGACACCTTATCGCTTAGTACCTTAGAAGGTGAAAATTTTGCCTAATCAACTTCAGGAGTTGTAGATAAAGGTTTTTATAACCTGGTCACTCACCATGGGGCACTAGTGCTTTGTGTCAAGAAGAAGGATAGATCCTTCAACATGCATGGACTATCAAAAGCTGAATAAATTAACGGTAAAGAACCGTTATCCTTTGTCGAGGGTAAATTATCTATTCGATCAGCTAGAAGTATCGACATACCATTGAGAATATTGAATTCCATTTGGGAATCATCAATTTAAAGTACATGAGGATAGGAGGATCATGAGAAACATGGAGGGACAGTCTTGGAATTGTTGGAAAAGGAGAAACTATACGCTAAATTCTCCAAGTGTGTCATCTATACTAACCACAAGAGTTTTCAACGTATTTTTCATCTAAAAGGATTCAACATGAGACTGAGACGTTGGATTTAGTTGTTCAGTGACTATGACTTTGAAATCTGATGTCACCCGGGAAGGGCAAATGTGAGTTCCAAGGTATTGAGACGTAAGAAAAGAGTCAAACCCATGTGCGTAAAGGCGTTGGGGAGGACAGTTTATTTAGGTAGCAAATCCCACATCAATGTTACTTGAATTGAATCAATAAGGAGACCAAGTATGAAGGATGGGCTTGTAAAGGTCTGGAACAAACAGCTGTACATAAGGACAATGTAGGATTTTAATTTTTAAAGCAAATTTTGGTTTTATTTATTGGAATGTGAAGACATTGGTGATGGACGAAGCACACAATTTTACGTATGTTGTTCATCCTGGTGCTAACGAGAGGTGCCATGATCGTTAAGATATGTATTGGTGTTGTTGAATGAAAAGGTACATAGCGGACTATGCGTACTAGATTTCAACTTGTTCAAAGATCAAAGCGTAGCATCAAAGGCCATCTGGTCTGTTGCAATAGCCTAAGATTTTGGAATGGAGGTAGGAAAACGTTCATGTAGACTTCTTCACAAACAAGTAGTGAGAATGACTTGATATGGGTCATTGACCATATCCACCGATTTCCTGACTATTAGTGAGGGGTACAAGATAGAAATGCTAACAAGAATTTATGACGATGAAATTATGGATAGAAATGGAGCTCCTTTGTCGATTGTCTTCGATCGGGACAGTTGCTTCGTGCCACGATTTTGGCAGAGCTTATAAAAGGTGCTAGGGAGGTGTTTGGACATGAATACAACTTATTACTCTAAATGGTCTAAGTCAGTGAACAACTAAGACGTCCCAGGATATGTTATGGCCTTGTATCATCAACTTTGGAAGTAGTTAGGATGATCACCTACTATTGGTTGAGTTCCCTTATAACAATACCTACCATTGGAGTATTATATTAACACCATTCGAGGCACTTTATAGATGTAAGTGTCAGTCACAGATATAATGGGCAGAAATCAGGTAAAGTTAGATGACTAAACCGTTAATCATTCAAGAGACGAATGATTAGGGTTTTAGACGTAGGACAAAATAAAGGCAGCACAAGATCGTAGGATTTACACTGACAATCAAAGGAAGCCTTGTTTTAGGCATATCCTCTCAGACGGTAGTTGAATTGGAAGTTAGTTATGGTTGGTGAATGATACACTATCAAGGTGTTAGCAGTGTGGTGGGTTATCTGCGGTACAACCTATATATAAACACTAATGATACCTTGAATGTGAAACCTGAACTAGATCGGAAACTAACTTTTGGTAATGGACAACAGCCATGCTCTAGAGACATCAAGAAATAGGATATAGACCTAAACAATCATCTCTAGAGACCTTAGTCTATGGGCTGGATACGAGCTATTGCCTTAGAAGGCATTGTCTACCTTGGCTAAAAGAACATTAGCACATATATTAGTAAGTGCAATTAAGACTTACAAACAGATTTGGTCAGTGGGTTATTGTAACATCTCGAATTTTTATGGATAAAAAAAGGGGGTTAATTTTGTAAAATCTTAAAAATAATTGGTATTAATAATAATAATAATAAAATAATAATAATAATAATAATAATAATAGTAGTAGTAATATTAAGCATAAGTTATAAAAATAATAATAATAGTAATTTATAAAAATTACTAAGTTGAGAAAATAAATAAATAAAAAAAAAAAAAACTTGAAATGAATAAAGTTAAAGGGGGGTTTATTGACAATATAGAAACTTTAATAAACAAAGTTTGGGCATAAAATAATAGGGGAAAGAAAGTGTAGGGGCTATTTCTGTAAATTAATAAAACTTAAACCAAACCCCCGCCCAACTCCCCCGTCGGTCTTCCACCGCCGACCACCGGTCTCCGGCGAGCCCACAACCGCCCAACAACTCGATTTTTACCAAATCAAATATTACCAACAACATCACGTGGTAGATTCGAACTCATGACTCAAAAACGATTTAAAAATTGAACACTCAGTGCGATCTGGAACTCCTCCGCGTGTGTCGGCCGCTTTACAGGCCTGAAATCGCACTAAACCCCGATAATAATTAAATTAACTTCACATAAACAAACATATATCCATCTCCAATCGATTACAACTTCCATTTACATCTGAAACGAACCCAAACACCCCATTCGATCCTCTCCTCGGTCGCGACCTGCAACTGGATTTTTAACACAGCTCCGATCAATTTTAATCAAATTGGATAAGGGGCTTTCGATCAGGACTATCATTTGAAGCTTCCCTCAAGTTTAATTCGATTATAATCACCGTATGAGCATCGTTCGATTGGCACATTGACCGCGACTGTTCTTCCACAAGTTCACCTTCAAATTGACCTTAAACAGGTAATTGAACATATCATTATACTCGAAATTACATGAGGATTAAAAGCCCTAAGTTTAATTTCAGTATCATACTCGTTTTGGTGTTCAATTTGAACGTCTCAGTTCTAGGGTTTATGGGATTTGGGGGAATTGCATTGAACTTGTTTAAAAGGATTTAGAACCAAGATATGCCGCGGCCACGGCCTTTGGTTCACCGGTTACACACATTGCTCTCACAGTGGAGGTCCCGGGTTCGAACCCGGCAACCCCCATTCTTTTTTTAAAAGGCCTTTTTGGCCCTTAAAAATTGTATAAAAATTCTAAAAATTATTGAAACCAGTTGTATAAACTTTAAATATTTTTCTATGCATCAAACCAATTTCTGCAAATTTATTTCTTAAAATATATTAATATTTTATTTTATTTTATTAAAACAAATAATAAAACTAGTTAAATAACTTATAAAATAGACTTTAAAATTTGTTTATCTTAACAAAACATTACAATTAGATTATTTTCATGTTTTAGTTATTAATTATTATTGTTTCAAATAATAAATAATTATTTGTCTTAAATAATAAATAATATAAGTTTGTAGAAATTATATATTTTATAATTTCATAAATCATTCTAAAATATTATTCTCTTATAAAATATACTAACTAAAGGTTAGATTAATAATTCGTTATTAATCAAAACGTTATTCCAATTAATCTTAAATAATTATAATGTTTTATATGTATTAAACCTTATCAATTTTTATACTTAAAATTCATTCTTAAAATACTAAAACACATATATGAAATTCTTCTAATGGATCGAAACGCGAATAATTACTTTATAAATTTAATTACTCGACAAACCTCACAATTCCAATTGAAACCCTAGTTCACGTTAAAACATTAAAGTTTATTATTAAGACTTTAACCTTGTGAATATATATTTACATATTTAGGTGCCTTGTAACGATTCACGTTGGAACGACGCCTACTATTATTCTTATTAATCGTCATTATATACTTATTTGACATGTGAGTTTTCCTTGCCCCCTTTTACTTTATTTCACACCATTTTGGGGTGAAACATGATACTTATACATTACACACTTATAAACGTTTGAGACTTGTAAAGCACTTGCAATTCATCTTTATATCTTGTCATGGTTATTTGTATGTTGTAAGCGATTATATGAGATACATAGTTTGTTACAATCATTAACTATTGCTAGCCTGGCGACGTCTTAGATCTTTGGGCCTGACAAGCCTATTTGGTGCTAAAGTCGATGTATTGCCGACTCCTAGGAGCCGTATGCTTGTGCACTAGGGAACCAAATACACTTAGCCAATCTTATATACTTGTAATCAAGTCGAGGTTTGATTGTGAAGATATGTGTTCTATAACCTTACTAGCTTATAACCTATGACATGAATTGCTACTTATAATCTTTTCATATTATGTATGAAAACCTTGGAAACTCACCAACTATTTTTAGTTGACCTTTTATTTTTATCATGTTTCAGGTAACCCCCAAGTTTAAAGTGGTCTTTTGAAGCTTGCAATAAAACTAGGATGTGGACCTAGTTAAATAAATGAAATGTTATGTTATGTTTGATATTTACTTGAATGTATTTCATGATTGAGACTTATGTTGTAATTCCTGTTGAAACTATTAATTTGAATATTTACATTTAAACATAGCGTTATGTGGCTGTGAACAATCGTATTCCTCACACCTCGACGTTTCCGCCGTCAAGGTTGGGGTGTGACAGATTGGTATCAGAGCCCATAACTATAGGGATTTAGGTTATTAGAAATGGTGACCTAGACTATAGTTGCATGAACCTCATAGAAAGATCTTTATACTTTTGTGCTCACATATTGTTTAAATGCTACATAATGCTATGCCTTTTGTGCAATTTGATGCCATAGCATAGGATTGCCTTATGTATGCTTAAAACTTAGACTCCCTAAACTTAACTTCGACTCTTTGACTCTCCCCGATAAATGAACTTCCTAAACTTATTCTCGACGACACGTGGAATTGTATACCTATGCTTATGACTTGGATCTTTAGACGTTATGTCTAATCTATATAAATCTCATCAAGGTTTTGATTTCATGAACCAAAGAAATTTGTGTGGCACATAGACACCTGTATTCTGGATTTCCTGGCAAAAGGCCTTTGGGCTAAGGCAAGCATATCGCATAAATCTCATTGTGAGACCTGTTATGCTTACCTGGGGATTTCTGGGATGAGTGATAAACTATGGTCAAAATACACAAATCTCTAAGGCAAATGAGTCAATTTACCTTGACGTGTCAACGATTCCAAATGGTAATGCGTTACCAAATGGAACCATCCTTTTGTATCTTAAAAATCCTTAAATCCTTGAACTGGTTTATCATCAAAGTTTAAATACTTTCTTATTCTTAACCTAAATAATATTCCTGTTAATATTAAACCCATCCTACAATTCAACTCTTACGTTTAAACGCTCAACGTGTAACGTGTAACAGTATTAAACTCGGCATTTCATGTAACTATCTTCTTATCTTGACCAACGTGAACATGGATTTCAATATACCCAAAGATATTGAGAATCTAAATCGTATGATCTTTAAAACTTTAAACCGTTACTTATGATTCCAAAATCCTCTTAAGGATGTGTCCTACAACTAAGAACATGCAATGCTGTAGGTGGAATTCCTACATCTCGGAATACTTTGCTAATTAAATGTTAACTTTGTTAATTTAAATATTATAAGTGGTCACTCACCTCAATGATCGAATAAACTAATTATAACTATGTTACCACTTATAAGTACGCGTGTCTTCAAGAAGGTTATGGTTGATCTCATATCTTGAGAAGTCCATATACTCCTTTCGATTGTGAATCGAATGTTCACATCTCATTGTGATGTCGAATCATTTTGCCCTTGATTTCGTCTTCCCGACTTAAACCATCCAAGAATTGAACACCATCATAACAAATCCTGTTACCTCGAACTTTGACCTTAAATTTTGTAAGCATGATTTTCCTTTTGGTTACATTGATATAACTTGAAATTTTCTGAATTTCTAAGTGATATTCTTTCTCTTCACTGTTGAGTTGAACCTTAAACTGTCTGCACCGTGAGAGATGCAAGAGTTTGTAAGTCAGTCTATGACTAAGAACACCCGTACCTCCTAAACAATTCTAACTCATCAAAACAGGGGTGATTCCCTTACTTTGATGATTCTCTATTCGTTTCGATAAATGGTTTCCAATGTGTATTTTATGAAACTTCATCCTCTGGATTGGAGTGATTACCTTATCTTGAGGATTGACTCCAAGTATTCTCTTTGGAATGGCTTTCCACAAATGACATGATCTCACCAAAATAGGATTGAAACCCGTACTTTGGTGACAAGTGTTAATCTTTGATTGTTTCCTTGTTATTATGAAGCTCAATCATCAAGATAGGCGTGAATTCCATACCTTGATGATAATTTCATTTTTATGGATTGTATTTTCTCAAAGGAAATGACCTCGTCAAAGTAGGAGTGAATTCTGGATTTTGATGAAGAGGTTCATTTTGTTATATTTTGTTTTTGTAAAACGTCATCGTTAAGATAGGAGTGAATTCCCTTACCTTAATGGTGAGTACCTCGTCTTATTTCTGTGAATCCTCAACAATTGGTTGGGATCAAACTGGTTGATTGGTAAGTTAGTGGTCATATCTTGAGAGTACACCATCAAGTTAGGGGTGTAAACCATACCTTGATGACTATTCTTATTTCGTGATCTTCAACTTACCATGGTTGTAATCAAGTGACGAGAAGCATGTAGTAACTTGAAGGGTGGGTGAATCAATGTTGGTGATTCGACCTATCAAGCCAAAGCATGATCTCTGAACTAGACCCGATTGTTTTAGGTTGATTTTGATTCCAAGCTTGAAGCATGTAAGTACTTAAATCAAATTCTTTCCTTTTATCTTCATATTTTGACTCGATCTAGCTACACCGAACCATTTATTCCTTACTTATCAACTTTCATTTTGAGTTATCATTAAAACCTGATTGCGTAATGATAGCTTTCTAAACAACCTTCCTGCCAAATAAAGACATTACTAATTTGTGTTCATGGCTTCCTAGCCACACGAATGTTTCTCAGCTGTGATTATGAATTTGATGAACCGCATGTGCAAGCCGTACGTGGAAAGCTACTTGTGTTTGCCTTAATCAGCAATATCCCGAATTATTTAAATTTTAATCCAATCGTGAACGCTATCGTCGTTGATCAATGCAATTCTTATTATGGTGTCATTTCTTGGACCATCTTTGAACTCCTTATAACAACCTCTAGTAATCTTTCTGAATATCTTTCCCTTAAAACCACGTTTATTCTGAAAACCCATTACAACGATTTTCCTCATACTAAAGTTAATCTTTAATCTTAACAAACCCGATACTTGCATCAACATTACACTAATAACACTTTGAACCCTCATTGACATGAGTGAACAAGAAACGATCACCTAGAAACCCGTTAAAGTTACTTGCTTGAGAAGCTCTTATGAATTCCATCCAAAAACATCCGGAACTTATTTCTCACGTTCGTTAAGCCGAGCCCCGTATCGATCTAATGTATGGTGTTTCACACATGACAAAACTTTTTAACCGTATTGAACCGTTTGGAATACAAACATTTATCAATTAAAAATTTTAAAGGAATGACTTGCACACTTTGTCAAGGAACATATAAGATTATGAACGGTGAAACTTAACAAACTTAAGAATCATAGTCAAACTTATTGAATTTAAACATTTCCAAGAGTGCACTCGTGAACACGAAATGACATCTAAGTCTCCTCACAACCTTAAAATTTGTTTCTCATGATTAAATTTCGGGACGAAATTTCTTAAAGTAGGGGAGACTGTAACATCTCGAATTTTTATGGATAAAAAAAGGGGGTTAATTTTGTAAAATCTTAAAAATAATTGGTATTAATAATAATAAAAAAAAAAATAATAATAATAATAATAATAATAATAATAATAATAGTAGTAGTAATATTAAGCATAAGTTATAAAAATAATAATAATAGTAATTTATAAAAATTACTAAGTTGAGAAAATAAATAAAAAAAAAAAAAAAAAAAAACTTGAAATGAATAAAGTTAAAGGGGGTTTATTGACAATATAGAAACTTTAATAAACAAAGTTGGGCATAAAATAATAGGGGAAAGAAAGTGTAGGGGCTATTTTTTAAATTAATAAAACTTAAACCAAACCCCCGCCCAACTCCCCCGTCGGTCTCTCCACCGCCGACCACCGGTCTCCGACGAGCCCACAACCGCCCAACAACTCGATTTTTACCAAATCAAATATTACCGACAACATCACGTGGTAGATTCGAACTCATGACTCAAAAACGATTTAAAAATTGAACACTCAGTGCGATCTGGAACTCCTCCGCGTGTGTCGGCCGCTTTACAGGCCTGAAATCGCACTAAACCCCGATAATAATTAAATTAACTTCACATAAACAAACATATATCCATCTCCAATCGATTACAACTTCCATTTACATCTGAAACGAACCCAAACACCCCATTCGATCCTCTCCTCGGTCGCGACCTGCAACTCATTTTTAACACAGCTCCGATCAATTTTAATCAAATTGGATAAGGGGCTTTCGATCAGGACTATCATTTGAAGCTTCCCTCAAGTTTAATTCGATTATAATCACCGTATGAGCATCGTTCGATTGGCACATTGACCGCGACTGTTCTTCCACAAGTTCACCTTCAAATTGACCTTAAACAGGTAATTGAACATATCATTATACTCGAAATTACATGAGGATTAAAAGCCCTAAGTTTAGTTTCAGTATCATACTCGTTTTGGTGTTCAATTTGAACGTCTCAGTTCTAGGGTTTATGGGATTTGGGGGAATTGCATTGAACTTGTTTAAAAGGATTTAGAACCAAGATATGCCGCGACCACGGCCTTTGGTTCACCGGTTACACACATTGCTCTCACAGTGGAGGTCCCGGGTTCGAACCCGGCAACCCCCATTCTTTTTTTAAAAGGCCTTTTTGGCCCTTAAAAATTGTATAAAATTCTAAAAATTATTGAAACCAGTTTTATAAACTTTAAATATTTTTCTATACATCAAACCAATTTCTGCAAATTTATTTCTTAAAATATATTAATATTTATTTTATTTTATTAAAACAAATAATAAAACTAGTTAAATAACTTATAAAATAGACTTTAAAATTTGTTTATCTTAACAAAACATTACAATTAGATTATTTTCATGTTTTAGTTATTAATTATTATTGTTTCAAATAATAAATAATTATTTGTCTTAAATAATAAATAATATAAGTTTGTAGAAATTATATATTTTATAATTTCATAAATCATTCTAAAATATTATTCTCTTATAAAATATACTAACTAAAGGTTAGATTAATAATTCGTTATTAATCAAAACGTTATTCCAATTAATCTTAAATAATTATAAAGTTTTATATGTATTAAACCTTATCAATTTTTATACTTAAAATTCATTCTTAAAATACTAAAACACATATATGAAATTCTTCTAATGGATCGAAACGCGAATAATTACTTTATAAATTTAATTACTCGACAAACCTCACAATTCCAATTGAAACCCTAGTTCACGTTAAAACATTAAAGTTTATTATTAAGACTTTAACCTTGTGAATATATATTTACATATTTAGGTGCCTTGTAACGATTCACGTTGGAACGACGCCTACTATTATTCTTATTAATCGTCATTATATACTTATTTGACATGTGAGTTTTCCTTGCCCCCTTTTACTTTATTTCACACCATTTTGGGTGAAACATGATACTTATACATTACACACTTATAAACGTTTGAGACTTGTAAAGCACTTGCAATTCATCTTTATATCTTGTCATGGTTATTTGTATGTTGTAAGCGATTATATGAGATACATAGTTTGTTACAATCATTAAATATTGCTAGCCTGGCGACGTCTTAGATCTTTGGGCCTGACAAGCCTATTTGGTGCTAAAGTCGATGTATTGCCGACTCCTAGGAGCCGTATGCTTGTGCACTAGGGAACCAAATACACTTAGCCAATCTTATATACTTGTAATCAAGTCGAGGTTTGATTGTGAAGATATGTGTTCTATAACCTTACTAGCTTATAACCTATGACATGAATTGCTACTTATAATCTTTTCATATTATGTATGAAAACCTTGGAAACTCACCAACTATTTTTAGTTGACCTTTTATTTTTATCATGTTTCAGGTAACCCCCAAGTTTAAAGTGGTCTTTTGAAGCTTGCAATAAAACTAGGATGTGGACCTAGTTAAATAAATAAAATGTTATGTTATGTTTGATATTTACTTGAATGTATTTCATGATTGAGACTTATGTTGTAATTCCTGTTGAAACTATTAATTTGAATATTTACATTTAAACATAGCGTTATGTGGCTGTGAACAATCGTATTCCTCACACCTCGACGTTTCCGCCGTCAAGGTTGGGGTGTGACAGTTATCGGTTTGAGTTACAGCAAGAACCGAGAGGGATGCATGACACGTTCCATGCGTCAAAACTCAAGTAGTGTCTTGCTGATAAGACCTTATATGTGCCGATCGAAGAAATTCGAGTGGGCGGTAAACTTTGATTCGTCGAAGAACTGGCTAAGATCATGACTAGGAAAATTAATCTTTGAAAATTAGTAAAATACTGATAATAAAGATTAGATGGAACTTAAAGCGAGAACCTAAATTTTATCTGTGCGTAGGCAGATCAATTGAGGACTATGTACTTTCACCCATTTACGGAAGGTGTTGTAGTTAATAACTACGACTGAATTTCGAGACGAAATTCTCTCAACAGGGGGATACTATGACATCCGTCACCTAGGTAGGTGTATTGACTATTGACTTTGACCGTTGACTTGACTTTTGAATTTGACTCTTCAACTTTGACTTGGTCTAAGTATGAAACTTGACTTGAGAGTTGACCTAATGTTGACTTGTCCTGAGAATAGTACATTAGACGTGTTTAGACACACTAAGTTCTAAAACAATGTATTATGGGCTTTATATGTTTTAGTGGGCCTTGGACATGTTGATAGTGGATATTTACCAATTTGGACTTATCACGATGGTTTGTGCTTAAAATTGGACTAAAGACTTAAAAATGTAAAAATTATACATCTTACATTAAGAACGCAAACAAAAATCGGAGATCAGTGGGCTTTGCCTAAAGTCTACTAAATAGACTTAATTTAATTCAAAAATATAAATTAAATAATTTATATAGCATATGATATTCCGTTGGAATCGTATTAACGTGTAGAATTTAAAAATATAAAAATTGGACGACAAGCGTATCGGGAGGAGATGAAATTGAACGAAATGGGAAAAGGGTCGGGAGGCCCATCTAAGGCCCCCTAGCCGAATTCCTTCAAAAGGGGCCTTCCCTTTTGTTTTATCACTTTTTTTCATTTTACAAACTTATTCTACAAGTTTTCTCTCTAGAAACCCTAGCCACCATCAATCTTTTCTTCTTGTTCTACATCATCTTCATCTAAAATCACCATAATCAACATCTTTCCATCGATTTTTGGTGCAACAATGACATTCAAGATTGTGTTCTAGGCAAGTCTTGTTCACCTCATTGTTTTCCGATCTAGGTGTTACGAGCGTTAGACTCTCTACCTAGTAAAACCCTAATTCTTGGACTTTGTATATTCTTCGAATCTATCAAAATTGGGTTGTAATCTTGGATGACCTGTTCATAATTGACATCTTTGACTAATAAACCATTCTTGAAATCATTAACCTTGTTTCTTGAATGGATACACATGTTGAACGATCAAAATAACGAATCGATTAATTAATGTTGCAAACGGGGAGACTAAAATCCAACAAACTGTTTTCGACTGAAGAATAGAATGATCCAAGTGTTTAATTAAATTTTTTTCAATTAGTTCATAAAATGAACTTTCTTTAAGTACTCGGATCAATAACGGTCAAATATGGAGGTTTGGGATGCAAATGAACAAGACTAATAAACTGGACAGTTTGCTGTTAGAAAAATAGGATGTTTTGTTCAGAGCATAACTTGGTCATAATAAGTCGAAATGAGTCTAATTCTTTTCTAAAAACAAGTTCAATGCGTCCTCTAACAAACCCAAGTGGTTTGTGTCATTTCGACATCGTTTGACCCTTCAAACGTGGCAAACAAAACTGAAGGTCAAACCTGACGAATCTGGACAGCAGGTTGGCCTGTGTTGGTCGAGTATTATCTTTATCATATTTTATCCAATGGAGATTTTTATTTTTCCGGAGTTTAGTTTAAGGTCTTATATTTCATACGGTACCTATTACTCAAATTTTCGTTACCCTTTCGACCTCCAAACAGTTTATGCAAAACCGGTGCGCAATCAGCTCACATGCTGAAATATTTTGATAAACTTAAAACTCAGGATTTGAAACAAAATAGTCAAATAAAGATAATATTTGTATTTAAAAGTGGTTAAATGAATTTTTAAAAGAATAAGTTAATAATATGTATAATTTATTGAATATGGGCTAATAGATGTTCATTGAAGGGCGTTAATAAATTAATATAAAGTGGAAGAAGCCTTAAAGGTCAATAATTTTTGTTGAAGCAATACAAGAGGAGTTGCTTTAATTCAAAAGGGAAAAGGTGTGAAACTTATGTCCTTTACAAAAGGTCAAGTCCCTATTGTTACCAAATGGGTGTTTAGGAACAAAAAGGATGATAGAGGTTTGATCATTAAAAACAAGGCCAGACTGGTAGTTCAAGGGTACACGCAAGAGGAAAGAATTGACTACACAGACGTCTTTGCACCTGTTGCAAGACTTGAGGCTGTTAGGATTTTCCTTGCTTTTGTCGCATCCAAGAACTTCACTGTCTACCAACTTGATGTGAAATGTGCATTCCTATATGGGGATGTAGACAGGGAAGTCTATATGTGCAGCCACCTAGATTTGAAGGCCCACAACATCCCAATAAGAAAGTTATAGGAGGAGATTGTTGGAATTGAACCTAGAGGCTCGGAAAATCAAACGAAAATATTGAAGACAAAGAAGTCGCACGAGTACTTTTCATCCATGTGAGAACTTACTTCTCGCGCGAAACCTTTTGTGTTTAGTATTAGTAGTTTACTTTTGATGTAATTAAGTAGATTTTCTGATTTTGTACGAAACTTGTATACATTTGAATCAGAAAGCAATAGAAGTTGAAGTTTATTTACGTGTTAGTTGAATCATATTCATCTTGTTGTTTAATCTTCTAGTTACTATTACGTAAGTGATTACATTTCACATTCTCCTCACGAGATGATATGCATTGTCTTTGAAGATCCTTACAATGGTGTAAATAGTGGTGTGTGGTAGTTGTGACAAGGAGTGGTGGTGTGGTGGTGTTGTGGTGATGGTCGAGATGGGTTGGTCTGAAAATAAAATGAGAAAGAAGAATGGTAAAATGGTGAATTCACAGTTACTT
The DNA here is from genome assembly GCA_024085815.1 of Flaveria linearis. NCBI lineage: Eukaryota > Viridiplantae > Streptophyta > Magnoliopsida > Asterales > Asteraceae > Flaveria > Flaveria linearis. The sequence goes on from CM044003.1 coordinate 26,693,446, forward strand.
AACGTAATAAATTAACGAACGTTTGACCCAGGATGAAACGTGTTACGTATTTTCTAACCTTGGGACTAAACTTTTAATATTTCAACCATAGGTATGAAAGCTGAAATTTAATCAAAGCTGAGTGACTATCCGTGTAATTTACTTTGTAAAAATAAAACAAATTGATATAAATCGTAAATCACAATAATAAAATGTTTTATTTTGTTTTTTTGCTCGTTGTTGTGTTATGCTCAACAAAATTAGTTTTGAAAAATACATTGTTTGAAATAATATCATTGTGTTATGTGTACTCGAATTGTAATACAAAAATATAAATAACATGAAATCTTGTAAAACGTAAAACACAATGATAAATAACATATAACAAATGGTTGAAAATATTTAACAAAATAAACTGATATTTGACACAATGACTTGTCGTTAATTGACACAATAACCAAAATACTATACTTTTTAAAAGAATACAATGACGCACCCCAAGTCGAGAATCATTAATAAGCTTTTTAGATTAATATCCATTTTATTATAATCTACCCGAAAATTTAAACAACATGAAAATTTAAAAAGTTGCAGTGGTGACTGAAAATTTAGGAAACTTAGGCTAGGAATGTGGGCTTTGAGCTTTAACATAGAAGCCTCAAACTACTGGACTAAATGTTCTCATTTGTTACCTTTTCCTATCATTATATAAAGTTGAAAATATTAAAAAAATAAAGAAAATCCAATCCGACATTTCATTTTGTATTTTATATATATATATATATATATATATATATATATATATATATATATATATATATATATATATATATATATATATATATAAATATATATATATATATATATATATATATATATATATATATATATATATATATATATATATATATATATATATATATATATATATATATATATATATATATATCAATGTACATTGCTAGTGAATATTTAGTTTTCTATCCTTTAAACTTTTTAACATATCTATAGTATATTATAATATATTTTAGGAGGATTATTTAACAACATTAAATTTTAAGAGCACAAAATTTTATTTTATAAATTTGACTACGTAAATTATTTTAAACACATATCAATTATCCTATTATACTTGTTGGACCCTGAAAGGATCATACATGCCAATTCAAGTAGTGGATGATGGTTGTTCTGCTGAAATCTCCCTAAGTCCAAGAACCATTGTGGATGAAGAATCTGCATAAACAAAAGAAGACAAGTGTCGGCTATCCGCATTTGTACATGCGGATGACCAAAGAACAAATACTGACAATTATTTGTTCTTCCGCATTAACAAATGCGGATAGCCGAACAAATGCTGACAAAGGAATTACTCATCCGCATTAACTAATACGGATGCCCATCAACAAATGCGCTAAGTGTTTGTTCATCCGCATTTGTCAATGTTGATGACCAAACACTAATACGATAGAAGAAAAATCAATGCTGATGAAGATCAACTCATCCGCATTAGTCAATACGGATGAAGAAAAACAAATGCTGATGAAGACCTTTTGTACTTAGTCTAGATTATGTATAGGGGTAATTTAGTCTTTTGTAAAGGCTTCTTGTCAGCCTATAAATAGAATAGAAAACCTCATATGTGAGGTGACTTTAGACTTTCACCTTAGACTTTTGAATTCAGTCTAACGTTAGACAATTAGAATTTACAGTCTTTTGGCCACAAGGTGTCCTGTTACTATATGGTGCTCAAACTCTAGCATTTATTGTAACTGTTCATCTTAATCAATACAAAGTGCATTTATGAGTATCTCTTGCATTCAATGTTCTGTGTTTGTATGATTCCGCCATATAAATCACCGACTAAATCATCATATTCGGTCCTTATTGTTTCACAACAATAGAGAACTTCGTTCTCACAACCCAGTCAATTGGTATCAGAGCTTTGGCTCTTGGTTCTTCTTCAGATCTGCATAGATCTAAGCTGAACCCAATTGATCTGGTGATTGAGTTGCTGGTAGAGTGTTTGACTACCTCTATTCAGTATACAAGTTCAATATGTGATGAAATACTTTGATAATCACAGTTCATCCATAATCAACGTCTAAAAACAAATCTGTGAACAGTGGCTTCAACATAAAATCATACCAGAAACATAATCAGAAACTTAACAAAAGAAGTTCTATCAAATTTCTGCTCTACACTCAATGGATCTGATTACATAATCCTGTTCTAGACTTACCGACTAGGTGGACTTAAGAATCAACCTAATCTGTATTTAAACAAGTTAAAAACAGCTTATTAAAATGGATTCACATAATTTCTCTGAACTTGGTCATACTCCTAAACCTCCTATGCTTAAACAAAAATCTGAGTTTAAGCAATGGAAGATTAGGTTTATGAATTACATTACAGGTGTTGATCCGGACTATTGGATTTCCATATGTAAAGGGCCTCACATTCCAGTGACACTTTCTGCTGATCAAGCTGCTCTATAAAAAACATCAAGAATACCCATATAGGATCTCACTCTTGATGATGATGACTATAAAAAGATAAAATTCATCTCAAAGCTTATTCCATTCTAACTCAGGCATTAAAATGGATGTGCTGAAAAGGCTTGAGAAGTATGGGACAGCTAAAGTTGTGTCGGATGCACTGCTGATTATGTGTGAAGGCGGCAGTGAAGTGGCTGAAATTAACAAGGATAACTTGTTAATCAATATGAAACCTTTCATCACTCCAAGGGGGAGTCAATCTTAAAACAATTGCATAGATTTGTGCCGCTGGTGAATGATTTAGAGATTATGGGGGTTATATATAAAGTTGAAGAATTGAACAAGAAAATGCTTCATAGCCTTACTGAAAGCTGGAAACAAAATGTTACCATGCTGAAAAACACTCTTGATCTAGAGAGTACCACCTTGGACATCATGATAGCCAAAATTGAAGCTCTTGAACATGATGAAAGGAGCAGAAATCTTGGTGGACCTAGAGTTGTTGAAGCATATAAATTTCCATCATACACTCACTCAGTGGAAAATGCTTTCATTACTGAAGATGATGATTTTCTCTCCTCAAGAGATGAAGTGAAGAAAACTCGTTTCATTGGTACTCCATCAACAAACAAGCCATCAACATCAGCTCAACCAACAGGGTTCACTACCACTCCTACAGGTATGTCTGAAGACCAAAGATATGAAGAGAAAAAGGCTACTTATAATGCCTTTGTTGCAATCTTTGAAGCATACTTAGGAGGAAGACTCACTTCTGCCCACCTGATCCAAGAAGACTTGGAAGAAATGGATCCAGATGATATGGAAGAAATGGATCTGCAATGGCAAATGGCTATGATAGCAATGAGAGCCAAGAAGTTCTTCAGAAAAGGAGAAAGCTTAGTTTGAAACAAAATACAAAACCTGGATATGACAAATCCAAGGTCAAATGCTTCAATTGTGGTATGACTGGCGATTTTTTTAAGAGAATGTAATGCACCTAGAAGAAACAACAATAGCATTAAAGGAATTCTCAGGGCCAATCAACCTTACAACTAAACTCAAGCTATCAGTCCAACAATCATCAACAGCAGCAATATCATCACCAACAACAACATCAACATCCATACCAGAGTCGGCCACAACTGATAAATCAAGCTCATGAAACCAACCAATCTACTTCAAATGCACTTGTTATCAGACAAGATGGAATGTGTGACTGGAGCTTATATGCTGACGAAGTAAAGCCTCAATTTCAAAATCATGCTCTCATGGCTCATATCAATGATGACCCAACTCCAATGCCTTCTAAGGTAGAATCCAAACTGTGTAGTGATAAATTATTGCTGAACTATAGGGTTACCATGAGCACAATCACAAATTGGCAGCTAAAATCAAAGAAGAAAAGTAAAATCTAATATGTATAAAAAGAGAAATCAAATGCTTTGAAATAAAAATCAAATCTCTCATCTCTGATATAGAAAAACTGCATTGGAGAAAAGTACACTCTTGCAGCTGAAAATGAAAAACTGACTCAAAAGCTAGCACAATCCAAAGCTGATCAACCAGTTATTAAAGTGAAACTTGAAAAGTTTCAACTGTCTTCAGCTAAGCTGCAATAGATGCTTGATTCATAGAAGGAGCACAATGATATGACTAGGATTGGATACAATTCATGTCCCCCAACATATAATGACAACTACACTGTCATGCCTGAGTCTGTCACTCTGTTTGATAAAATTGAACCTAAAACTATTGAACCTAAGTCAATAGTAACTCAGATCACTAATCATCAAAATAAACCAAGTGTTTACATTGAAACAAATAAGGAGAAAATTAAGCTAGGTCATCCAGACAAAACAGTGAATATCATTAAACCAACAAGTCCTGTCAAATCCATAGTGCCATTTGTGAAATTTGTTCCTGCAATTTCCAAAGAGAAGAAGATAACTGATGATTCTATGACTTCATCTGCTGAAAGCGGATCTGATTGTGAGATCAAATCTCTAAAGAATTCAATCAAATCAGATAACGTTTCACCAAAAATCAAAAGTAAAATCTCACTGGTGTCAAAATCAAAGATCAAATCAGATCCTCAATCATCAAAACCAAAGCAAGGAGTTGGTTTTGATATTTTTAATAAAGGTCATGTAACTCAACAAGAAAAGGAGGAAAGGAAAAGTCTGAGAAGGCAAAATCAGTCTAAGAAAAACAAGACTAGTAGTGTTGTGAAACAAACTACTAAAAGGGCTGATCATGATTCCTCACCAAAATCAAAGGTTGAGGCTCAGTCCAAAACTGGTAAAGTCACTGAGGCATCAACACCAGGATCAATGTCTAGAAACAAACACATGTATTGTGACGTGTGTGAAATGTCAAATCATAGAACAAATAAGTGCTTTTTCAATCAATATTGCTCAATATGTGACATGAACAATCATTCCACCAAAAATTGTTATTTTATCAAATATTGTTTTGTTTGTGATATGACCAACCACAACACATCTGATTGTTTCTTCAAACAAAAGGGATTGAGAATTCCTCAAAACAAACCCATTTCACCAATCACATCTGCAAAACCCAAAATCAGAAGCCATTTTCACATTAAACTGTTCAAGACTTCCCGATCTGATAATGATTTGAGTAAACTGAAAGAGTTAAAAAGAGTTCAAAGAAATATAAAACATAATTTTAGACAAACTCATCATTTTCATAATTCAAAAACGAAGTTTGATAATAAAAAACGAGTTAAATTTTTGAAGAGAAATAGAGATCAAAGGTTTGAATACACTTCTGGCTCTTAAGTTGATGTAGATGTGATGAAATAACCAAGATATAAATAGAAATTAACCACATCCCCCAAATCACGGTTTAGAGGAAAGTACCAAAAAGTTACTATCATGGATAGGAATGGGAAACCCAAGACCATCATGGCTTGGGTTCCACACTCTAATTAGTTCTTTTTTTTGCTTTGACAGAGTGAACTACTGTGAACAACTAAATTTCAATCTGCTCAGTGTGTCTCAGATCTGTGACAAGAAATATTCAACTCACTTCACAAACACTCATTGTAACATTCTGAAACCAGGATTCCAAATTCTTGAAGAATGGGTTGTCTTGAAGACTCCAAGGAAGAATAACACCTATGTCTTAAACCTCAATTCTGCTTTACCAAAAGAAGAAACATGTCTTCTGTCAAAAGCATCTTTTGATGAGTCACAGCTTTGGCACAGACGTTTGGGACACACAAATTTCAAAAATACGAATAGATTGGTCAAGGGAAATAATGTCATTGGTTTGCCCCACAAAGAATTTGTAAGGCCCCCCTTTCCCGGGCACCTCACAGTTGGTCATTCATTGCACATAAAACATTTTAAAACGTACATTTATCTCGCAGTGGAATTTAAAACTTTCGTTAAAACTAAAACATGTCATTTCATAACTTTACAACATTCTTTTTTTTCTCAAAATACATTGACATGTCAAAATATGGATGCCAGCCTCAACGAAACTGAGTAGCCGCCCCGTGCCATCCTCAGCAACATACCTGCCAACTGGAAACACATCAAAAGTCAGCGTTGCTGAGTGAGTTCTAGTTTTATAATAGAACATACTTTCCTTTTGTTAAAACCGTTCTTTACATACATGCGATCACACATCATACGTACACGTAGATAATTTCTTAATTATCTTTTTGTGTTCTCATTCATTCTTTAACTTTACTTTCGTTCGTTCTCTGTCTGTCATTTACTCATTATCTATCTTTAACTTTCATACATTTCTTTTCTTTTACTTCTTTCTGGACCGGTCACACTTTACCCTCTTCATGGCACACAGCCATGATTACTGAGGTCGAGTGACCATGATCCCATTTCATACGTTATCATTACATTCCTTTCGTTCATTACTTTCATTCGTTCGTTCTTTAACTTTCATTACTTTCATTAACTTTCATTCGTTTCATACTTTCTTTCGTAATTCTCTTTCTCATCTAGGTCTTGTCTCATGCAATATCCCCGACTTATGTCCGAAGACTGATGCTGTGCCAGGGCATGACAAACAAACCCCCGACTCATGTCCGAAGACTGACACAGCACCGGGATATGCGTCAAAGATCCCGTCTAGTCAATCATCTAGATTTAACTCCATCCGAGTCTGTTTCAACACAAAGTTGGTCACCTCACTATCTCATCTCATGCAATATCCCCGACTCATGTCTAAAGACTGATACTGTGCCGAGGCTTGCCAAACAAACCCCCAACTCATGTCCGCAAACTGACACAGTACCGGGATACGTGACAGAGATCTCATCTCTCTATCTTGTCTCATGAAATACCCCCGACTCATGTCCGAAGACTGATGCTGTGCCGGGGCTTGACAAACAAACCCCCGACTCATGTCCGAAGACTGACACAGCACTGGGGTATGCGATAAAGATCCTCCTTCGAGTCTGTTGCGACACAGAGTCGCTCACCTCATACATACAATCTTTAGCTTTACGTTCGTTCGTTCATTCATTAATGCATGTGTTCATTCGTTAAGTTCCTCTTTCATTATCTTTCACTTTACGTTACATAATATTTTTATTTTCGTTCATCAACATATACGTAAAGATACGAAAAGATAAACATACATCAACACAAGGAACATCGACATTCACGAATCATCAATCGTCAGCATAATATAGGGCCTCATCATACTTAACCCACATGCACATGCAATACTATCGTCATCGTGCCCAATGTAACTTCTAAGCCTCGACATTTGTCACACATGCACCTACGGGAGCTATCACATCATTACTTACCCCCTGCTCTTTTCCCGAAGGCCTGTAATTGAACTATACCTCTCCTCGTACACATCAACCCTATTTGGGCGATTGAACAACCTTCAGTCGCATGGCCTCCATGCGACTGAACACTATGCGATTGACTTATGCGGATGGACTCCTACACGACTGAATCTCTCAGTCGTGCGACTGAACATCTAAGCGAATGGGCGTATGCGACTGAGCCTCAGTCGTATGACCTGTTGTGCGACTGAACCTCCAGTCGTGCGATTGAGCTCCAGTCGTACGGTTGAGCTTCAATCGTCCGTCAGTCGTGCGGTTGGCCCTCCAGTCGCCTAGCCCTAACTGGGCAGCGATTGCAGTTCATCCCGAACTGCAGCCGCGACATTCGGCCTTCAAACCCTTCAAGACGTCATTTAAGCTCAAATCAACCCTTCTAATCCATAGGGAAACATACGTCGACCCTATTCAAGCCTATCCAAGCCTGAAATCAAGCCCTAAATGCACCATAAACATACACATACATACGTACACGGGTTAAATACTACAGTCCAGTCGCCCGAGCTTCTATGCGACTGAACCTTCAGCCGCATGAGCTCCATGCAATTGGACACCCCAGTCGTGCGACTCCCATGCGTATGGAGCTCCAGTCGCATGACTCAACGCGTATGGGACTCCAGTCACATGACCTCCATGCGTATGGACGCCCCAGTCACATGACACTCCAAATCAAAATTTCCGGGTGTTACAAGTCCGCCCCCCTTAAACGGGTTTCGTCCCCGAAACCTGTTGTTCCTTAAACCTTCGCGGGTAATACTGTCCCATCTCTTTTCCAGTCCATCACTTGGAATCCTATCGCCCCACATCGTTTATCAACATTCGACTTCTGGTCTATCTTTGACTATCTCCATCGGCAACCCATGCGTACTGATCAATGTTCATTTGACCAGGACCTGCGGTCTCAAATATGCCATGTAGATTACGGTTACTATAATTAAAAAGAAACATCACAATATCTGAGCAAAGGCTCGGCGTCATAATCATTGAGCTTCAGAGCATCACTGAGAACCCTCAGCTTTAGTGCTTGAAGAACAAGGCCTTCAACTTGCATAGAGTTGCTGCTTACCCCCGGCCCTTGTTTGATATTCTTTATGTATGAATAATGACCCTCTTTCCAACCAAACAACTGATGAGAAAGGCTTTCATTAATCGTGCTATGTGTTGTTCCAAATATAACTACACCGAGATCGGTTTTTCTCGGGTTCCTTGCAGGTACACTGCGATTGAAAGGCAAATCGACTTCTTTGGTGGCCAAACCAAATTTATCTTTTCTTTTGCTTCCGACTTCCCATTCTACTTGTTTGCTATAACGTCGAAACTATGCGTACGTTGCCATTCGATGAACCAATCATGGGCTGAAACTGTTCCTCAAACAATGGGTGACACAACTTTCTCAATTGCATCATGCAATCCTCTAGGGCATCCGGTAATCTAGTGAATCCATTAATAGCAATCTCTACATCGAAGGGCCCTAGACGTTTCCTCTCCTACCATGCAACTCATAACAGAAGGCAGTAGGAACGAACTACTACTGGCATCGCATTCAAGGCATAAGGGCTTAAACTTAAATTACCAAAAACATACCTGTCGTCATGTTAAAGTCCGCTCTAGCCTTCACCCTCTGTCCTCCTTCCTCGCACCAGAGCTTCCTGCCCTTGACTTCCTACAATCCTTGCTTAGATGTCCCGTCTCACCACAGCTGTAGCACTTAGCCACGCGGTATTCCCTTGCCCTGTGACCTTCCTTTCCACATTGAAAACAAACGCTCAATCCCCATTTGCACTCCCCCTCGTGACCTCTACCACACTTCTTGCATACCTCATTCCTCCTTGTTATCCTCTCTCGCTCATCGATTCTCATCACTTTACCTTCGGCCTCCATTCCACCATCACTATCTCGCCTTCCCTTCACCTTCTTAACATAGGCTTGCTCCTTCCGCTTCGCCCGTTATCACCATCGCCTCCTGCTCGTCGTACAACCTTCCCGCCAGATCTACTGTCGACCTGAGCATGCTAGGTTGGGCCGCGATCATGTGCCTACGGATATCCGCCGGCAAGCCCTAAATGTACCACTTAATTTTCCGCGAAAGAGGTGTCACCTGATCCGGCACCAGTCGCGCCATCTCGTTGAATTTGGTGGTGTACTGTTGATGTGTCCTCGTCCCCGCTTCCAACTGCAAGAACTCCCTTTCAACCTTATCCATCTCACGGTGAGGACAGAACTCCTCAATCACTAGCCTCTTCAACTCTGACCATCTCATTCTTCCGATAGCCTGGCTACCCTCAGCTTAGACTAGGTTGTCCCACCAGCACAAAGCTGAGTCCACGAAAGAGTGGGCGGCAAACTTCACTTTCTGATCCTCCCGGCACTCGCTGATATTCAGCACGGCTTCCATTTCCCTTACCCACCGGTGAGCAGTAGCAGCAGTGCCATTACCATCAAAAGTTGGGGGCTTGCATCGTTGAAATGCCCAGTAGTTACAGCCTCGTGCCGCCTCTGCACAGGCTCCTCCTTCTCTTCCTCCTCATCAGTAAACTGTTCTAGTCTCCGTTCGCCTCCCTCCACCCGAAGGTCTACCCCTTTCCTGTCTCTCCTCATCCATAACAGCCTTTATCACTTCAGTCACCACTGACAGTAAGATCGCCTGCATGGCGTGGTGGACTTCTTCCGCAACCGCCTCTCTCATCGAGGCTCTCAGGTTAGCACTCTCATCACCGCCCTCCGGATGAGGGGTTTTGGGTTCTTCATGAACAACTTTTTCAAATCTAGGCCTTCCTCTCGTGACCCACAGTTCAGTTCCACGTCCGCCACCATCTCCACCACGTGAAGCCTTAGAAGATCTACCACCGACCATCCTCTATAATACACTGAAAGATTCAAACACCAACATGGTCATTCAAGGGAATAGCTTGGTTCATGTCAAGTATAGTAAGTCCCTAATTACAGTGATCAGTTGTGATTAGCCACTTACCTTACTTTTCATACCCCGAGCATTACCTGTCCTAACTATATTAGCATCTAAATCTAACAGTAGCACATAAACACATAACATGCGCACATAATACCTGTTAACTTTAAGAAAATACCTGATGGCACGCAGCTACTCAGATTGGCATTCTTCCCTTTCCATACCATTCTCAGTTTAAGTTAAGGTTTATTTTGAAAATTTACCCATTTCACTTAAACTTTGGCTCTGATACCAACTTGTAAGGCCCCCTTTCCCAGGCACCTCACAGTTGGTCATTCATTGCATATATAACATTTTAAAACGTACATTTATCTCGTAGCAAAATTTAAAACTTTCTTTAATAACTAAAACATATCATTTCATAACTTTACAACATTCTTTTGTTTTTCTCAAAATACATTGACATGTCAAAATATGGATGCCAGCATCAACGAAACTGAGTAGCCGCCCCGTGCCATCCTCAGCAACATACCTGCCAACTGGAAACACATCAAAAGTCAGCGTTGCTGAGTGAGTTCTAGTTTTATAATAGAACATACTTTCCTTTCGTTAAAACCGTTCTTTACATACATGCGATCACACATCATACGTACACGTAGATAATTTCTTTATTATCTTTTTGTGTTCTCATTCATTTTTAACTTACTTTCGTTCGTTCTCTGTCTGTCATTCGCTCATTATCTATCTTTAACTTTCATACATTTCTTTTCTTTTACTTCTTTCTGGAGCCGGTCACACTTTACCCTCTTCATGGCACACAGCCATGATTACTGAGGTCGAGTGACCATGATCCCATTTCATACGTTATCATTATGTTCCTTCTGTTCGTTACTTTCATTCATTCATTCATTAACTTTCACTACTTTCATTAACTTTCATTCGTTTCATACTTCCTTTCGTAAATCTCTTTCTCATCTAGGTCTTGTCTCATGCAATATCCCCGACTCATGTCTGAAGACTGATGCTGTGCCAGGGCTTGACAAACAAACCCCCGACTCATGTCGAAGACTGACACAGCACCAGGATACGCGGCAAAAATCCCGTCGATTCAATCATCTAGATCGAACTCCATCCGAGTATGTTGCAACACAAAGTTGCTCACCACACTATCTCGTCTCATGCAATATCCCGGACTCATGTCCGAAGACTGATACTGTGCCGGGGCTTGACAGACAAACCCCCGATTCATGTCCGAAGACTGACACAGTACCGGGATAAGCGACAGAGATCTCATCTCTTTATCTTGTCTCATGCAATACCCCCGACACATGTCCGAAGACTGATGTTGTGCCGGGGCTTGACAAACAAACCCCCGACTCATGTCCGAAGACTGACACAGCACCGAGGTACGCGACAAAGATCCTCCTTCGAGTCTGTTACGACACAGAGTCGCTCACCTCATACATACACTCTTTAACTTTACGTTAGTTCGTTCATTCATTAATGCATGTGTTCATTTGTTAAGTTTCTCTTTCATTATCTTTCACTTTACGTTACATAATACTTTTATTTTCGTTCACCAACATATACGTAAAGATACGAAAAGATAAACATACATCAACACAAGGAACATCGACATTCACGAATCATCAATCGTCAACATAATATAGGGCCTCATCATACTTAACCCACATGCACAAGCAATACTATCGTCATCATGCCCAACGTAACTTCTAAGCCTCGACAGTTGTCACACATGCACCTACGGGAGCTATCACATCGTTACTTACCCCCTGCTCTTTTCGCGAAGGCCCGTAATTGAACTATACCTCTCCTCGTACACATCAACCCTATTTGGGAGATTGGACAACCTTCAGTCGCATGGCCTCCATGCGACTGAACACTATGCGATTGGACTTATGCGGATGGACTACTACACGACTGAATCCCTCAGTCGTGCAACTGAACAGCTAAGCGAATGGGCGTATGCGACTAAGCCCTCAGTCGTATGACCTGTCGTGCGACTGAACCTCCAGTCGTGTGATTGAGCTCCAGTCGTGCGGTTGAGCTTCAATCGTCCTTCAGTCGTGCGGTTGGCCCTCCAATCACCTAGCCCTAACTGGGCAGCGATTGCAGTTCATCCCGAACTGCAGCCGCGACCTTCGGCCTTCAAACCCTCATTTAAGCTCAAATTAACCCTTCTAATCCATAGGGAAACATACCTCGACCCTATTCAAGCCAATCCAAGCCCGAAATCAAGCCCTAAACGCACCATACACATACACATACATACATACACTGGTTAAACACCCAAAAACTCGAAAATAGATTTCAGATGTGTTCCAGCCCCAAAAATCGGTTGAAAACATGTAAATGAGGGGTCCTAGAACTCACATGAACTATCCCGTCGAGTAAAGCTTCGATTCAACCCGCTACATGTCGATTTTGCACTCTCAAACCCGCTTGAACCAAGCTTTCTTCTCCTCTTTCCCCGTTTCTCTTCTTTCTCTCTGGTTTCGCAAGTGTGGGAGAGGGTAAGGGCTGCCCTCTCCCTTAAATACTACAGTCCAGTCGCCCGAGCTTCTATGCAACTGAATCTTCAGCCGCATGAGCTCCATGCGATTGGACACCCCAGTCGTGCGACTCCCATGCGTATGGAGCTCCAGTCGCATGACCTCCATGCGTATGGGACTCCAGTCGCATGACACTCCAATTCGAAATTTCCGGGTGTTACAGAATTTCACTTTATTAACCACTGTACAGCGTGTCTCAAAGGAAAACAACATAAGTCCTCCCACAAGCCAAAGCTAGTGAACACAAATGATTGTTCATTGATGTTAATTCATATGGACCTTTTTAGACCAACTCATGATATGATTATTGGAAAGAAACTGTATTGTTTGGTGATCATAGATGACTTTTCCAGATTTACATGGGTTTTCTTCTTACTTCATAAAAACGTAGCATCGCAACTAATAAAAGATTTTATCACAAAAATTGAAAACCAACTTGATCATAAAGTTAAAACAATTAAAGTGATAATGGGACAAAATTTAAGAATGAAGACATGAGTTCATTTTGTATAACCAAAGTCATTGCCCATCAATTTAGTGCAGCTAGAACTCCTCAACAAAATGGGGTAGCTGAAAGGCAAAATAGAACACTAATTGGGCAGAAGCAGTTAACACATCATGCTTTATACAAAATAGAACTTTGATTGTAAAAGAAAGCAACAAGACTCCTTATGAACTTATCTTTCAAAGAAAATCATTTATTGGATTTTTTAAGTCATTTGGTTGTCCTATCTTAATATTAAACACCCGAGACCATTTGGGGAAGTTTTCATCCAAGTCTAATGAAGGATTCTTTGTAGGTTATTCTTTTATGTCAAAGGCTTATAGAGTGGTTAATACTTGATTAAACGTAATTGATGAATCAACAAATGTTCAATTTAAGGAACATTCCTTTCCCAAATCTACAAATGGTCTTGACTGGTTGTTTGATATTGATTCCTTTACAAAATCTTTTGATCAATTTCACTTGTCTGATGCAGGAAACCTATAATTAGCTGAATCTTCATCATTAGTAGAAAGAAGGAATGACTTTCCAATGATTCCTCCAACTTCTACTGAGCAACTTAATGAAGATGTCCCACCGCAAGCTAATCCTGTCAGACAATGTGTTCAAAATCAAACTGTTTCAACTGAGGATGGTCCAAGCATACAACCATCTCCCTTAGAAGAACCATCCACCGAAGTCAGAACTCAAGATCATGTTACACCTCTAGTTGAAGCTGAAAGGACTTCGAACGATGGAAGTAATCAAAGTGCTGCTGATGCTGAAGCAAGAACTGAAATAGTCTTTAATTATTTTCATAACTCCCCTACAGTACAAGATGAAGTTGTCTCGCACCAAGATGATCTGAATGTCTCCAATCTTGATGTAACCATTGCTGGTGACTCAATTCCAACCACAAGAATACACAAGAATCATCCTGTAGATAGCATCATTGGTGAACTTAATGAGCGGGTGATAAGAAGCAAATCAAGAATTAAAGAAAAATCAACCAAAACTATCCACAATAGAAACATTAAGTGTTAACAAGTTTAAAACTTAATGCAGGTAAGAGCATTGGTTAATGCGGGTGATGGTAACCCAAGCAAATAACCAATACGGGTAATAGTTTTGAGTCATGAAAAAGACAAGTGAAAGTAATGCGGATAAGTTAACTCTACCGCATTAGTTTCACCACAAATATCAACAAAGTTTTCAAGTATGAAAACCAATGCAGATAGAAATTTGTTCACCCACATTTGTTTTCCTCAGCCACATTTCTTTAAGATGGCTAAGATTGAATACTTAAACTGGGTTGTATATTTGTATCATCATAAATTAGAGGTGTGCTCATACTCTTCTGTCATTATGTATGAAGTTCAAGAAATGCGGAAAACTCAGTTGTTCATCTGCATTTGTTGAAGTAAATACAGGAAGGCAAATGTTCTTCAGCATTAACTACAGTGTACAAATACTAACAAAGTTAAAACATCCGCATTTGCTACAGTACAAAAACGTATGCAAACTTAAAACATCCGTATTTGCTACAATGTTAAATGTCTGAACTTAAAACCTTCCGCATTTGCTACAGTAACACAAATGCTGACAGAATTTACCCATCCGCATTTGTTACAGTAACAAATGCTGACTGTTTTAGTCTTTCGCATTTACTACAGTAGTCGTCCGCATTTGTTTTTAACACTTGTAAAATTTAAAAAGGACATTAAAAGGGCTATTTAAACAGATCGTTATAGTTCATTTAATACTTTTCAAATTTGAGAGACTCTATAGTGCGACGAGTGAAAACACCATTCCTACTCTTCTTCATCCATCATCAAATTCATTACCATGATTCAAATTTCAGTGTTCATCAAACCTCATAGTGCCTACATTTCAATTCTATACCATTGTAGTATCGAAACAAGGTGATTCTCAAATGCATTTGATGAACACATCACAAAATTTTGAACCCTAGAACTGAAATAATCTTATAACAAACACAAACTAAGGATTGACAGACACAAATTATCTTGAAAATCGACACAAACAATTGATTTTCAAAACCCTAATTAACCTTCAGATGAACAGGGGATCTTCGAAACTAAAAATGTTGACCTCAAAACTTATGTTTGAAAAGAAAAATGGAGTTTAATCAGAAAACAAACATCAAAATAATGTATAAAACATAATAAAATGGTCATACGTTGCAAAATCAAGATTAGGTTAAATTTCTATGAAACAGTACCTTTGATTGCTTAATTTTGACCATTAGAAAGTCAAAATTGAAATAATCAACTTGATTTCACCAATGTAACTGATAAGTTATGATTCATATCTAACACATATGCATCTTGTGCAGAATCTGATGGCTAACCTTACATAGAGCAAGCTCCATAATGTCAGTGGTTTTCTTGACCCTCATGCTCCTGAGGCAGAAGGTTTAAGAGACATGATCAGATTCATCTTGACTACTAGAGTGGCACATGCTATTACCATCAGACCAATTATCTATGAGAACTTCATCTGATCTTTCTGGGGAACTACTGAAGTAACAGACATAGATGGTGGGACTCTATCAGGAAGAATCACTTAAGATCGTACTCTAGTTATCACTGGGCAAATTGTGAGATAGTTTCACAAGTTTGGTGATGATGCTGACAGTCCATTAGAGTTGGATGATGAAGAGATTATGACCTTCTTTGCTAACATTGGCTATGAAGGAGGATATGAGGGAAAGCAAATGGTTAAAGGGCTGGTGGATCTACAATGGAGGTTCCTGATTCACATCTTCCAACACTGCCTGCCAAAAAGGAAGCTGGTTGGAATGATATCCCTGTCACCACATCATCAGCCATATGTGCTCTATGCATAAACCAACCATTTAACATGTCATCCTATGTTTTAAATGGTTTGGTATCCAACATCCAAGAGGGTAGAAGACATATGTTCCTGATGTATCCTAGACTTCTTCAATGCTTTATCAATGAAGCTTTTCTAGACATAGTGCCTGTAGGACCAGTGATGGATATTCCTCACTACAATGCTAAGTCATACAAGTACTTAAAGAAGAGAGACCTAAGGAATTTTTATAGTGAGACTTTCTTTCCTCTACTACCATGGATGCTTCAACAAATCAACCCGAATAAGAATATAGAAGAACAAGGACATTAGGCTGCTGTGAATGATCCTGTTCCAAAAGAAGAGCAAGCTGCTCCAAGTCAACACAATATTGATGAGCAAGCTAGCATGGCTGAAGAGGGACAAAGGCTAGTGTTACCACAAGTTGATGTAGGTGGTGATCTTCACACTGGATCTTCTGTTCGTGTAGCGGATATAACCTCACCTTTTGTACCTACACCAACCCCATCTCGATCACCAATCCTATTTCCACAATCACAAACAATCATCTCTCCACACATATCACCCATTCACTCACCTCATATTTCACCCATTCACTCACCCCATATTTCACCAATTCATCACTCACTTATATCTCCCATTCCATCATCACCCTCTACTGCTGCTCATGCTGAATTTGGTGGTTCTGCCAGCTCTTTAGATAAATCCAAATCATCATCTGATGATAAGGATGATCATATGGCAATGCCTGTGAGGCAAGTGACTTCAGAAGCTGCTCCCTCTGAGAGTTTTGCTGAATCAGAGATCAATAAACCAGATAAGAAAGATTAAATGATCTCTGAGCTTCTGAAGAAAGTAGCCAAGATGAAAAATCTCATGAAAAGAAGATCTGGTATCATTCAAGACATACTTCTGGAGATGGATGAAAAAGAAAAAGAATTAAAAGAAATAAAAAGGAAGTATGAGATGGAGAAGAAAGAAAAAGAAGAGGAGATAGAGAAACTAAAAGAAGCTCTTTAGCATTCCAAGGATGAAGTAAGTAGTCATTTAGACACTTTGACCATCCAGACAATTGCTATGGAAGAACAAGAAGGGCTGATTGAAGAGCAAGCTGTTACAATCATTGACCTGCAAAATCAGATAGCATCTCTAAACAAGAGAGTATCTGAGTTGGAGATGTTGGTCAGGATTGAACAAGAGGATAAAAAGAACAAGATGATCAGGATGATAATAGAGAAAAGAAAAGAAAAAGGGAAGGTGATAAAGATGATAGTGATAAAGGTTCACTAGGGGAGAGTGATGATGACTCCCCACAGGCTAAAAAGATGAAGTTCACTGAGTCTGCATAGGAGGCTGAGACTAGTGGAACTAAACATGATGAATCCA
This sequence comes from Flaveria linearis, assembly GCA_024085815.1. NCBI lineage: Eukaryota > Viridiplantae > Streptophyta > Magnoliopsida > Asterales > Asteraceae > Flaveria > Flaveria linearis. The sequence continues at coordinate 26,710,973 of CM044003.1, forward strand.
GCTTGGAAATGGTGGTGTATACAAGCAAACAAGCATAAACTCACACTAAAGAGGCTGAATTCAGTGATATGATTACAGCTCTTGACTTCTTTACTACAGAAGAGTTCATTAATGATGATGACTTTTGGGATTTCATAGTCAATCAGAGTGGGTACTGAACCAATAGTGGTTATTCCTCAATCTCCTATCCTAATTGAGAAGGAATTGAGTCTACAAATTATACCTGTTATGTCCCTATCTGATGAACAAAAGGAGCTGATTAGAAAGTTATGTGAAGAACAACAGCAAAGAGAATCAGCAGCTACTGAAGTAAATGAACCAAAAAAGGCCGAAACTGAAAAACTACCCAAAGAAACTGAAAAGGCTAAATCCTATTCTAATCCAACAGTGCAAACATACTCAAGAAAGATGAAATACTTAGCTGAAAAGGCAAATGGAAAAAGACCAGTTGAAGAAGAAGAACCAGTCAAGAAAAAGCAAAAAGATGATCCCCGTAGCCTTGCAGCCATTGCTGAATTCTTAGAAGAACATGAAAAGGCTGAAGCTCAACTGTAAAAGAAGGCTGAAATTATTGATCTAGAAGAAGGAGAGGTAGAGGGTGGCTATGTATTTGATGAACCAATAGCTAGGGAAAGCCTTGAAGCGGAGAAGCCATCAGTACATGAGATGGTAGAGAAAGCCAAGTCAGATGATCTGATGGTGAAAGACATATTCTTGATTGATCACGGATATGATCCTAATGAGGTATTTGGGTTGACTTATGAGGCGATGATAGCAGATGAAGAAAAGCTAAACCAACTGCTAGACCCTACATATGAGACAGAGTATGAAAAGACCCATTCACCCAAGGCTCCTGTGTTAAAATTATTTTCAACAGCCAAGCAGACTGCATCTTCTCAACCACTGTATCCTGATCCTTACAGTATGACTGATAGGGAAATGAAGAACTATCTGTCTGAACAAGAATTCACTAAGAGAAAATTAAGGAATATGAAGACAAATTCTGTAAAGGCTGCTATCCTTAGAATGATCAATGAGAAGAAAGATAGGCTAAAGAAAATGGAAAAAGAAATAACAAGACAACAGCCTAGATCCAGAGTTTTAGCATAAGACATGCAGCTCACCCATAGAGATCATGACTCTTTGGCACTCATTTTGCATAGATATCCTGAGTGGTTTGCTGAGCTTTCAGAAATAGAGCTTCATGAAGGACTCACCATTGCAGAGATGATCCGAGGTGTGTCTACTCCCTAGGCCAAGACTGATTTGAAGATAATTTCCTGGAAGTATGATAGTGACTGGAACATGTTATGGTTAAGAGGATCTCAGGGATAGTCAAATTCTTCACAGAGTATTATGCTCTGGTGAACTCCCTGGAGATCCATGATCTAAAAGAATTAGCCAATCTAAGACTGATCAATTATAAGGCTATGTTCAAGGGTTATGAGTTTGAAGATGTTCTGAGGATCTCTTAAGGCTATCTGTATGAGGAAATATAGATCCTTTATTAACACCCTTGAGAAGAAAAAGACAAAATCAGCTGAAGAAGTAGTGTTCCCTGAGCTCAAGGTGAAGCCTACTGAATCTTTGAAAAGAAAGATGGTAGCTGGAACTCATTCCTCCATCGCAATCTCAAATGTCTATTATGATGAGAAGACATATGAGTTGGTGATTGAAATAAAATAGGGAGGAAAAGAAGGGGCTTAAATCAGATTGTTTAGTTGATATGAGGTAAGGTTGCTTGATGAATCTTATGTCCACTACATTTACACAAGGCACTTCAGAGATATCAACAACAAGCTTGGAGAAGCTGATATGCAATTCTTTCTCAAATGCATCAAACTCCTGAAGATGGCCTATCACAGAATACTACACAAGAGAGAGCAGAGGAGGAAGAAGAAGACTCCTTTGCAATTTGGTAATATTATGAAGCTGGAGGTAGATATGGATGGATCTCTACTGATTCACAGAGATGTGATGTCAACTGTGTCCTTCTAGGAGCCTTTTTCTTTGAAAAAGCTGCCCATTTAAGCCATTCATACTATGAGCCAAATGAAGATCCATGTATTGAGCAGAGAAAAGTTGGCTGATGCAAGACAATTCTCCAACATGATCAAAGCCATCCTGGATCCTTCATACACAGACCCAGCTCTTGTTTCATCTCCTCTGCTGATCAAGACCTAGCAGAATCCTTACAATCTTATCCACCAAAACCTTGAAGTTCCTAGGCTGCATAATCCTTAGGGGGAGTATTGTTGGACCCTGAAAGGATCATACATGCCAATTCAAGTAGTGGATGATGGTTGTTCTGCTGAAATCTCCCTAAGTCCAAGAACCAATGCGGATGAAGAATCTACATCAACAAAAGAAGACTAGTGTCGGCTATCCGCATTTGTATATGCGGATGACCACAGAACAAATGCTGACAAGTATTTGTTCTTCCGCAAACAAATGCGGACAACCGACCAAATGCTGACAAAGGAATTACTCATCCGCAGTAACTAATGCGGATGCTCATCAACAAATACGCTATGTGTTTGTTCATCCGCATTTGTTAATGCTGATGACCAAACACTAATGCGATAGAAGAAAAATCAATGCTGATGAAGGTCAACTCATCCGCATTAGTCAATGCGGATGAACAAAAACAAATGCTGATGAAGACCTTTGGTACTTAGTCTAGATTATGTATAGGGGTAATTTAGTCTTTTGTAAAGGCTTCTTGTCATCCTATAAATAGAATAGAAAACCTCGTATGTGAGGTGACTTTAGACTTTCACCTTAGACTTTTGAATTCAGTCTAACGTTAGACAATTAGAATATTACAGTCTTTTGTCCACAAGGTGTCATGTTACTGTATAGTGCTCAAACCCTCGCATTTATTGTAACTGTTCATCTTAATCAATACAAAGTACATTTATGAGTGTTTCTTGCATTCAATGTTCTATGTTTGTATGATTCCGCCATATAATCACTGACTCAGTCATCATATTCGGTCCTTGTTGTTTCACAACAACAGAGAACTTCATTCTCTCAACATAGTCAATACTTTCAAAACAAACTTTCAAGATAATTTTAAATGACTATAACTTTTCTTACCCTAAATTTGCAAAGCAATGTTTCCAAGCTACCTTATAGTATGTTTCATACATCATAACCACAGTTCTTAAACTATAAAACAAATAAAAATAAGCAACGAAATCATAAAAGTCCAATAACCAAATAAGTTACACATAAACTAGTGTATTATATAAAAGAGGTCTTGTTTCATAACTTCTTTCAAATGAGATGCAAGTAGTTAGTCTGGGAGCTTCTTCATTCCCAAGCATCACATACTCGGCTTCATTTGAATTTACTTGACATGTATAATAAAAGTCAGCGATGTTAAGTGAGTTCTAGATTTTGACTTAAATAGTTCAGTTATTAATTCTTTGAGACCTTTAAACATATTACCATAGTGAAGTACGATAACTAGTGACACATTAGAGGTGTTTTATTTTCAAAAAACTCTTCCCTATCTCTTCATCTACGCACACGCAAATACGGGAAAACGTTTTGAGAGGGCGGACTGTTTGATTTCCTGAATACCTTTTATTAAAAAAGGACTTCCTCACCTCTTCTTGGGGAAGATATTGTCCACTCTCTTCACACCTCTTCTAACCTCTTCCTCACAAAATACCCTAAAAACGATGAGACATCATTTCCCTCCCAGACCTCCTCTCCATCGGTTCTCTTCCCTTCACCTCCTTCTCGCTGCCGCCTCCCTCTTCCCTAATCCCCTTTCAGCCGCAGCCTCCTCTCTTCCTCCTCCCATCTCAGCCGCCTCCTCCTCCCTCCCACCTCCCCTCTCAACCAACTCCCTTCCTCGCCTCTATGTCGCGTCCTTCTTCCCTCCTCCCCTCTCAGCCGCCTCCCTCCTCCCTCATCCCCTCTCAACCGCCTCACTCTTCCCTCATCCCCTCTCAGCCACTATCTACTCCCTCCTTCCTCCCCTCTTAGCCAACTCTCCTCCTCCCTACTCCCCTCTTAGTCGATCCCTTCTCCCTCCTCCCCTCTTAGTCGCATCCCTTCTCCCTCCTCCCTCCTCCCCTCTCAGCCCCCTCCGTCATCTCCTCTACTATCTGCCCCCTCCGTCATCTCCTTCACTATCTGCCGCCTCCCTCCATTAGATTCTTTATGTTTAGGATTAATTTTTTTTAGTCAATTAATTTTTTTCTTGAAAACTTGTTTATGTTTAGGATTAATTTTTTTATTTTAGTCAATTAATTTGTGACTTCAAAGCTTGTCTATGTTTAGGTTTAATTTCTAAAGTTTAAAAATAGGTTTATTTTAATTATAAAATATTTTAGTAGTATTCAGATCTTAAAAAAACAAAAACTATTCTTCTTGTAGACTGTAAACGTTTTGGCCACCTCTCTCCTGCACATGTATGCAGAAGTGGTCTGCAGACTGCATATATATTTTAAGTACAAAACTTTAGTGATGATGTTATGCACTTAAGAAAGATAATCAAAATGCTAGCACAAATCAAGCTAACATAACCGCACTAAGAAAAGATATGTGAATGACATAAATACTATATGGTAAATATTTTTATTTTTGAGAATATGTATAGACACAGGAGGGAAAATCGAAAGGCGGGGCACGTAAATCCATATTGGCATATAAGTTCTAAGCATCCTGCGAGGGCAAAACATAAGTCCGACTGACTATTAATAAGTCCTAAAAACTTGTTAATATTCTATGTTAAGAAATGTTTCTCAGGCTAGTTATGCTCAACATAGATAATCTAAGTAAATCAATAAATCATGAGATTACTGATAAGAGGTAAAAGGTTTAAGTCAAATTGAGGTGACTTGAAATCTCAAAAGTGTCTTGAAGCTGGATAGGAGTTCTACAGGATTTTTGATTTTAGGATCTATTGATTTTATATAAATAAATAAAAACATGATAATAATCATAACATATTTGTCTTAGTAAAGACCGAAGTATGAGTTTAAATTGGATAAATTATATTGACAATCAACTTAACCAGTCTTATTCTAAATATAGCCGGAGTATGTTAATAATCGATTTCATAGAAATATGATCATACATATGAAAATTCACAAAATATTTAACATAAGTTTATGGTTTTATTTGCTTTGCTTTGATTTTATTTCTTTTGTCTTGTTTTGGTTTACAAAATAATTTCTTAAAATTGAGGGTTTTTGGTTAATTCAACACTTGGATTAAACATAAAAGTCAACAGAACAAAGTAAAGTTTAAATAAACGAGAAAGTTAAAATTTTTAAAAATTAAAAATTGAGACGCACGCGAGAAGTTCTCTGTTACGAACATTGACTTCTCGCAAAATTTTCAAGTGTTATCGAGATTAGTTTGATTCCTATGATCATTGTGTACGATTATTGTTGACTCAGATGTAAAAAAGGCATTTTGATGATTAATGAATGGATTTACGTGTATTTGATTTTAATCAAAACACAAATAAACATAATATCTAATGAAATTAATCATGATTGTGCTTTATACATACCTAATCGACACCAATACAACAAATTTCAAAGGCTAAAACTCATTGAAATGAACTTAATTTTATGATTTTTGGGGTTATCGCGTGCAAAAAGTCTCTAAAAAGATGATCAGACGTGAAAACTTTTCAAATTTGCATGCAACTCTTCGCGTGAGCATCTTCGACCAATCGCGTGAATAGTTGACTTTTGGTCAACATTTTTCCATGTGATAAGTAGCTTGTCGCATGAGAAGTTGAACTTAACTGAAAACATTTCGCATGCGAAAAGTGTACTTGTCGCATGAAAAGTTCAAAGGGTTTCAAACTTCTGAAATGTTTCTAAGTTTGATTTTTGAAACTTTGTTAGTGATCAAAATGTTCTTTATGATTACATATGGAAAGACTAATAGTTTTTAACAAAAGCCATAAAACTGTTGTATATCTCAGGGATGTGTCTGAAGATAAGGCTTTATTTTATTCATTAATAGATGGATTGAAGACCTCACATATTCATCATGATATATCAGCCAATCAGACTATTTACATTGATATTTTTTATGAGTTCTAGCTATCTACTCCTAACAAAAGAGTTTTGAGGGGAAACCCTGTATATCTGCTATGGTGAAGGGAAAGAGGGTTATTATTACTGCCAAGATCATCTACTATGTTTTACTATTGGAAGACCAACCCAATTGTCCATTGAAGATTGATGACGATGTAGCAAGAGACTGTATAAGAAGAATGGGGTATGATCACATATATAGATCTCTAGAGAAGAAGCATCGTCCACCATTTAGGAAGTTCTTATTCCATGTGGTTATCAAAGTAACTTGAATGCAAGCCTAGATTGCCTTAGTGTTGTATTTGGATCACTGCTAGTTTCCTTAGTCGACGACTTACCTTACAACATATTGAAGGACCTCGTAACAGTTTCACAGTGTGAGGAGAGTTATAACACTTAGTAGATCAAATAGGGAACTGGTTATGATGAAACAAAGAATACAAGTAAAAGAATAGAATAAAAACAAAAACACTGAAATATTTTTCAAGAATGATGTATATTGCTCTTATGTTCTTACAAGTGTTACAAATCTTATTTAGAAAATACAAGTACTTGAGATACTTTATACCACATCCTATAGCCGAACATAATTTGAAGGCCAGCTGGAATCACTAATCTAGATGACAAGATCAATATATAGTCAAAAGGCAGATTTACTTTTGACTGGTGACTATGACATGCCATAGCTCATATCCTAATCTATTACAAAAAGGATAAGAGTACATAGTTGAAGAGTTACAGTCTCAACACCTTAATCTACGGTTGACAAAAGCAAGACTTTTCACTAACTCATGCAAGTTGGTGAGTTTTTAGAGATGGCAGTGGAAAGCATGTTAGAGAATACATGCCTTCTCTATCTTTGGATGAAATCAGTCTTGCTTTGGAAGATTTTGGTGTTGTTTGTTTTTTCTGCAGGAAAATGTCTACAGTCTGTGGACCACAGCTGCAGACATCTTCAGTAGAAGAGGTGAATCAAACGTCTGTAGTCTACAAGAAAAAGTCTATTTGTTCTTTAACATCTGCAGACTGTTAAAATTAAAGTAACCCTATGTTTTGAACTTTAAAAAGTATTTCAACATTAAAATTTAAAGTCATACAACACTACACTAATACTCATAAAAACATAAAAATAAATTTTATTTAAATCCTTTATTCCACATTTTACATTAATAGCTCAGGAATTACATCTCGTATTTGAGTCATATATTCCTGATATGATGTGGTACCATGTGCTTCAACCTCAGTTTCATCAGCATCGACGTGCACATGACGATTTCCAAACGACACATTAGGTTGATTGTATTGTTTAAAAAAGTAATCGCTGAAACCCTCTTTCCTTATAAAATTATGTAGCGCAAAACATGCAATGGTAATGTTTCTTTCTGTAACCAACAGAAATGGTTCCTTCCTTTTTAACATAGGGAATAGTGCTTTCAGGACTCCGAACGAACGTTCAATAATGTTTCGTAGTTTTGCATGTGCATAGTTATAGTTTTCTTTATTGGGTCAATGCACGACTTATATGAAAATCTCCAATCCAATACCTAACATTACGATATAGAGCCAGAAATCCTCGTATGTGTGCATAGGCAGCATCACAAAGATAATATTTATCTATAAATATATATAAATAGTTATAAAATTAAAGTAATATACAAACATTTAACAAACAACCAAAAATACCTGGTGGTGGTAACGAGAATGGAGCATTTGTATCTGATAATACCTCTGATAATATTCTAGAATCATGTGCTACCCCTTCCCAGCCTACCATAATGAATGTAAAAATGATGTTAAAGTAACAAATTATAATACTTTTTTATAACAAACCCATTTTCCCCTATCTCTATATAAATCTTGTTTGATAGCAGGGAAAACAGGATGTATCAAAGTTCCATCAAGTGCACCCACCGCTCCTTTGGAAATCTGTCATAATCTTTTCTTATGTCCTGGAATATTTGGATTCCATTTAAAAAAAGTTGGTACTATCATATCTTTGGCTAAAATCATCATTGTATCCAAAACTTCATACAAAAATTATGAATTGTTTGCTTTGAGTGGTGAAATCTATGCTTGATAACCCCGTATCGTTGATTATGACCAATTATCTTAAAAAAAACATATCCATCTTCTCCTTAATTGAAACATGATTACTATCCTTTAAAAAATAAATTACTCTAAAATGTGAACATAGTCGGACAAATGATTCACGAGACATACGTAGCAATTCAACGCATTGTTTGGGGTTCCCTTGCAATAATTCTAACGTGTATTTATGACCAGAGATAACCGAGTCATTGTCTCACATTCCTTTTAAACCTATTCTTCAAAAAAAGTGAACATACAAGTACATAAGAATTAAGAGTAGTAATTTCTTATTATATTCATCATGATCCTATTTTAATAGAACACAAACAAAATTAACATAACAAACCATTAGACATAACAAAACATTAAAGATAACGAACCAAAAGAATTCATTATTCTAAACATTACCAACCAAAAGCATTCAAGGTTGTCACATAAAGCATATAATGTTTTCAACCATAACCAAGCAAAAACAAATATTGTTTTCAACACAAAAAGCAGACAATATTCTTAACAACTTTTTAATCCTAAACTTGTTACCGTCCTTGAGATCCACCCTCTAAAAACCACAGGAATCGGTGGCAATGTCATCTATTCCTATCTTATATCTGACGAGACTCCAAAATATGAAAAGCAGCCAAGAATAGAGGATCAACCGGATCCAACCCAACCAACTTCAGCTTCTCGGAACATTGAAGAACTGTAGGCCCTTATTTGCCTTTAACAAGATATTTTAAAGCCTTTTTCATATCAAGGGTTAGATCATCAATAATGATAGAGGACGATTTTGAGGTTTTTGCGCTTTTATTTAGATTACGCTCAGGTGTAGGCTCGGGGGTGGGCTCGGCGGTATCCTAATTAATAGGCTCATAACCAAAATCATAAGAGCCAGGATCATCTTCTGTGATGAATAACGGTGTTCGTAAGCATAAGCGATTTGACACGATGACAAGAAGATGATCCAACAACCAATGTTGTTTGTGTTAAAGTCTACTTGCTACACCCAGTGGCAGTGTTACCATCATACAATTGAGCACAAAGCTCTAGAAAAGGCAATGGAACTGTTTTCAATGATACTACCTTCGGATACCCTTAAACCGAAAGTAAAAAAAATGTTATAAGTTTATGTTTATATGTATTTGTTAAGAAATTTGTATATATAAACATACATTTTTAAATTCTTCCCATTCCTCGTTGGTTAAGGTAAAAGTGTTTGTTTGAGGGTTGTATATGTTGCTTGTTTTGTTCTTCAAATACACCCATCCTATATATTTGGCTTTAAGATTATCGTACACATTCTTAACTTGTTTTTGCATCAAATCTAAGCCAAAACTCTCCTTAAGCACTTTTCCTAAGTTATTCCCTGACTTTTTGTGCATACTCAATCATTTTCTATCCAACTTGTTAACCTATTCTATGCAAGTCTCTATTAAACATTTTTGTTACTCAATCGACCATTGTTGTTTCTCTCCCATTTATATTAATCAACAAATAACAAATCACAAATGATACTAAAATCACAAATAAAAATAATCCTAAACCAGATCATAAATCATACCATCTAATATCATAAATCAAACCAATATACTAAACCAAATCACAAATTATAATACTAAAATCACAAATCAAACCAAATACTAAACCAAATCATAAATCATACTACTAAAATCACAAATCAAACCAGATAATAAAACAAATCAATAATAATGCCAACTAAAATAAAAAATCAAATAAAACCTTAATCCAAATCACAAATCATACTACATAAATCATAAATTAGCTAAAACCTTAAACTAAATCACAAATCATACTACTAATATCACAAATCAAACAAAACCCTAAACCAAATTACAAAATCATACCATATAATATCACAAGTCAAACAAAACCATAAACCAAATCACAAATTATAGCATCCAATATCACAAATCAAACAAAACCCTAAACCAAATCACAAATCATACCATCTAATATCACAAATCAAACAAAACCCTAAACCAAAACACAAATCATACTACATAAACCACAAATCAACTAAAAACTTAAACAAAATCACAAACCATACTTCATAAACCAAAAATCAAACAAAAACTTAAACAAAATCATAAACTGTAAGGGAGGGCGGCGGCGGTCGTGAGGCGGGTGGCTGCAGGCGGTGGCGGGTGGGGCCGGCACTAGCTCCGGTCGGTGGCGGGTGGGCCGGTACTAGCTGCGGACAGTGGCGGGTGGGCCAGCGCTAGCGAGGGGTAGGAGATGGGGGAGGAGGTCGATGGTTTTGGCGAAGCAGATGGGGGAGGAGGCTGATGGTTTTGGGGAAAGAGGAGAAAAGTTTTGTTTTGTATGAATAAAGGTTAAAAGAGGTTAGACAAGGTTAGAAGTGTATGTGCAATGTCTTTTCCATGCAGACCTTAGGAAGACCTATTTAAATAAAAGGTTTTCCAAAAAACAAACAATCTATAGATCTCAACGTCTGCAAGTGGTTTGCGCAGCGTAGACAAAAGAGCTCAGGAAGTGCTTCTCAGAAAAAACAAACACCCCCGTTATCTTTGAAGTTTAAGAAGATTTCTTATTTGGCTTCGGAAGAATTGGTCCTTTGGTTTCGAAAGATTTGATACATAGCCTAATTCATTGAGTTGTATCAAATCTTCCGAAGTATTTTCCTTTTACTTCACATGTGCATGCTAAAAGCTCTTTGGTTGCATCAGCCTCTAAGTGTAATCCTTACAAACTCCCCCTAGGTCGATGCTACCAAAACTAAAGAAGAACCTTGAAGCTTGATCTTCATCTTTTGATAGTCTTTATCAGAATCTATACTGTCACACCCCCGCTGATGGCGGAAACACGGGGAATGTGAGCTGGACGGGATCGTCATAACACATGGTATACAATAGAGTAGCAATAATAATAATACGATGACAAGCGTGTCATGACGACACTCGAGCACAATTGGAGACTTGTGTCGTGTATAGTCAATGTTCACGACAGCATAGCCATAAGCACAACATAAATGATCACATAAGCATTAAGGATAACTTGTAATGTAGATTCCCGCAACTCGGGAACAAGTATACAAAAGACCATGTTCAAGCTTTACAAGGGTAATAATTACAAATGTATCCTAGGGTCTCCTCTAAAAGGCAGCACTCGTAGATCTTCAATTACCTTGATCACCTGAAAAGAAATGCTCAAAATGGTCAACATAATTGTTGGTAAACTTTGCAGGTTTTAAGTAATAAAAGATATTAAGATGAAACCAGTAAGTTTAATAAAAGGTACCGCAGCTATACTTACGTATAGGCGGTTTTAGCAGTTATAAATAGCTACAGCCAAACCTATTATTCGGTTCCTCGCGGTAATTGATGGCTGTAAAGAAGGTATTCTCAAGGTATAAATAGCTTAATAAGACGTAGCAAGATCCACACAACGCATACGTATAGTTTATAACCAAGCCAGTCCTTAGGTCCCATTACCGGGATTAATGTTTACATAAAAAGGTTTTCCACTGTATAATAAGTTTAACATGACGTAGTAAGATCCATACAGCGCATACGTTTAGGTTACAACCAAACCAATCTTTAGGTCCCAATTTCCGGGATTAGTGGTTGTAATGGATGATCGGCTTAGAAGAACCACACAGAAGAACCACACAGCCGAGAGCATCCAAGGTCAATAGCATTCACAATTAGCATCAATCAATCCATATATCAAAGTAGAAGCACGAAGTAATGTAATACCATACAAGGTGATAACATAGCATAGAGTCAAGTTCCAACAATGCATGCCTCAGTCAGGATCATCATGTAGCCTGGTTTAAGCACATTCTTAGTATACCGGGGATGCTTATATATAGGGTTCTCCGCAGTGTTCCCACCACATCCACGATATACCTAGAACGATGCCTAAACCAGTTACATGACATCCGTTTATCCTTAGTATCAATCAACAAGTTAAGCAAGATAAGGTGCTCATCAAGTAGTGGCAGTCTTCCACTAGGGAAGATGTTTGATATCAAGTTAAGTAAGTGAGCATTCTTTTCCCCCAAGTTTGAAAATGCTTTAAAAGTTATATAAGCGTAAAAAGGGGCCACGAAACTCACTGAACAGATGATAGACACGTATGATGAATGTTCCCAATGGTAGGATGCTATGAACAGTCAAACACCTATTGACAGTTACTGACAAGCATTAATAATGAGCATAAAGCATAAGATGATGTCAATAGGCTCGGGCAGTTTCGGTTCAGTCGTGGGTAGTACACACACAAGCAGACATACACATATCAGACTAGGTTATTTTAAATAGTATGTGCCTGTTGATAGCGTTGACTTTAGTCTTTGTGGTCAAGCTAGGACACTTTATTGATGTTACTTCATCGTCGTGAGATCTCCGAAGAGGGGATCCATACACACACACACATCATCAGTTATACAACAGGACCGGACGCACGACTCAACCCTTCTTCGTACGAATGGACCTTCAGTCGTACGAATCAGCTTCATTCGTATGATTGAACCTTCATTCATGCGACTAAGCATTCAGTCGTACCATGCAAGACCCAGTCATACGACTCAACCTCCATACACATGAATGGACCTTCATTCGCATGAATCAGCTTCATTCATGCGATTGAACATTCATTCGTGCGACTGGCCTTTCAGTCATACGACTCACGCACAATCGCACACAATCTCATTCGCACTGACTCAATCGCACGCACACTCACTCGCATGGACTCATTGGCATACACTTTCAATCGCACACACCCAGTCGCATGACTCAGTCTTACGACTCGCCCCAGTCGCATCACTCAGTCGCACGATACACCCATACGCATGACTCAGTTGTACGATTCTCCCAATCGCACGGCTCAGTCGCGTGAACAGACCCAGTCGCGATGAACAACAGATTCGCGACTGTCGAGTGCAGAGCAGTCTCCAGCTGCTCCGTGCACTCGTTTTACACCACAAAAACTTCCAGAATACCCATTCTAACATGCCTAGACAAGAAGCATACTCAGAAACGCAACATGCAAGCCTACACGACCTCATGTGCTCGGATGAACCCGAGCACCCGAAACCCTAGAAAACGCAGACGTGAAATCGAGCTTGAAACGGGCCAAACAAAGTTATCTACCTGCTAGAAGTGAGTATTTGCGAAGATAACCAAGTTTTGACGGTGAAAACGCGAGAAAGAGGGCGGTTTTGGTGCTAAGATGGTGAAGAGTGTGAAGAAGAGAAGATGAAGATGATGAAGAATAGCTGGGAATGGGGGGTTTTTATACCCATCCCAAGTTTGCAAAATGTCACTTTTAGTCCCTACACTTTGCCCCGAGTTCCTAAATTTTGTTTCGGTTGAAAACGTTATTAATTAGTCTTGTTTTATTAATGATAAAATGTCATTAATGATATTTATAATTTAAAAATGGTTTTATTTGTGACATTATGTACTTATAAAAACGGTGTGTTTAATGATAACGGGGCAAATCTTGGAAAATGTTTTAGGTTGATAACAATCCAAGCAACGATAGCACACGCATAGGGTTAACCAAGCAAGCATACAGGCATAATATTCACATAGATGGGCTATAAAGGTGAGGGATGACCGACAACAAAAATTAACAGATTACGTCAATAGACGGACCTTTGGTGACGGATGTCACACATACCATTCCATTCATCAGCTATTGGTCAGGATTCCTTAAACTTTTAAAGTATCTCCTCATGTCATAGAGATCATGCAGAGAAAGGTCAAGTATGTTTTGCAAGAAGTAAATTTCTTGACTCCTTTGATCTCTAGTGACATACCATCTATCTAGGTTAGTAGCAAATACCCAAGACAAGATCGTTCTCTTAGCAGCAAGAGGCTTTACTATGAGTGGACTTTGCTAAGCAGCCCCTTCTTGAGCACCCTTAGGATGTTCTAACCCATTCTGAGGTACAGAGGTGGTTGCCTTGGACTTCTTCTTCTTCTTTTTATCCTTTCTTCTGACTATCCTTTTCCTCTTTCTGTACTTTAATTGAGAAGGCAACCCTAGAGTACCAGATTGTTCTTGTTTGTCTTTCTCAGTTGGGTCCTTTTCCTTGATAGGTTCAGAAGGAGAAGGTCAGGACCCTACTATGGATCAGATAATATACCTGGTTATGATGCAGCACTAGGTCCAGGTTGTGTTGTCTCTTGGGGTTCAATCTTGACCTCAGCTTCAGGTGCAGCATGACTTGGTAGAGAATGCAAGTCAACCAGCTCACCCCTATTGATCTTTTGCTTGATCACTCTAATGTGCTCATGCATGGTTGATAGAGACATTGGACCAAGTATCCTCTCGGAGAATCCATATAGCTTCAAGAAGCTCACCATCTTTTGTCGGTCAGCTGACTTCTTTAATTGGCTTTGATGGTGGCTCTTGACTTTGAAACCTCTTCCCTCATCTTCCTCTTAGCAGCTTTTTGCTTTTTTTAGCACTTCTTGCTCAAGATGCTTGAGGTACTCAAACTTAATGTATTCATAGATAAGGGGAGAAGCTTTGCTGACTGATAGAGACCTGTGGCACTTAGGTAGTTTATCATGTTTTGCCCGTCTTGTTCCCTACCCACCTAAGTTTGATGCTTTGTAGCCATAGCCTCTACCTAAGGACTTTATTGAACTAGGGAGAGAGTAGGAGCTTTGTAGAGTCACTTCTTTCTCCTTTCTTCTTCGATTTTGTGGAGCAATTCTGCATCCTCAGCGTCCTTTCTTTCTTTTGACACTTTGATGTCAGCCAGTTCATTCAATTCCTCCAAGGGGATAGAGATGAGTTCATCAAAATTATAGTTCCTAGACCCTAGATAGTTCAATCTTGCTTCCCTCAAATCATTTTCTTGAGTGCTTGGCCTGGGGGCAACCCTGATTGTAACTTCCATAAAGCTAGGAATCTCACTTGAACTTTCTTCCCTTGTCTTCCTCTCTCTCTCTCTCTCTCTCTCTCCTCAATCTCCTCAGAGCTCATCTTCCTCTTCCTTCTGTCACTTACAGGCCAGTATGACTCAGGGAGGAGAGAGCTTTGGCCTTCATTGCTTGGTGTTGCACTTGAGCTCCGACAAGAGAGAGGTTATGAGACACCTTTACCAGCTGGTGTCTCAGTGAGGGTAATGGGTGTAAAGAAGTTCATGTCTTAAGGTTCAGATGCTCAACTACTATGCCTTCACCCAAGGTTTCCCCTTTGAAGCTAATCTTAGGGTCCACATCTACATCTAGTTGACCAACAATCTTGCCTTCTAGCCTTTGTTTATGTTGCCTGGTTCTCTTTTTGAACTCTTCAAGCATCCTTTCTTGAACCTATTAGCTAACCTTGCAACTTTCCTGTTTTGTTCTAGGTTAGCAAGTGGCAGGTCAACTAAATAGGTGCTCTCATATTATCTCAAGTTGTAGAAGTTTAATACGTCTTATTGTTCTTGAGATCTAGAGACTATCAGGGCTCTCCTATTGGCATTATATATCTATCCCACCATTGGATTTTCAGCAAGGTGTGATAGGGTAGACATTGCCCTTGGTATACCCTCTTCAATTAGGCTTTGAATTAGTGAATCCAAATCAATATGGGCCTGAGGAGGTTGTTAAGTATGGACAACTGTAAGTGAGGGTGGGGCTCCATGTCCATACTCTAGGTAGAACTTCTAGGTTCTATGATTGTGGGTAGGACTTCTCCTTGTTTTTGGTAGCATCACCCTCTTGCATGGCGGAGCTAAGGGTTAGGTCCATCACATCCATAGGTTCTTCTGGTCCTAGTTGAGTTCTCCTACAGGTCTCTTAACTAACTTGCCCTTGAGATTAGTGATCTCAGGTTGCCGGTCACTGACCTGTCTTTATAAGGTAGCCACCTAAAATTCAAGGTGACTACCTTTGAATCTAAATAGGTGCATGTTTTAGATATTTTTTACACCATTAGTTTCAGACTCTCCTCATATTTATCTAAAGAATCATGGGGGGATAATAAATTAGGACAAAATTCTTCTTTCTCATCCCCATCTTGGAGTTTGTGGCTGCTAGATTTCCCCTGCATCATGATAACTTCAAGAGAAGTGTTAATGGGCTGGGTTACCATGGTTGAGATCTTAATGATACAATCACTTGTACAAGTGAGAAACTCATCCATATGGCTTCCTGAACAGGTTTAGGGAGGTCCATCTCAGTTGGCATTCAATGATATAGGCTACATATGGGTGATTCAGGAGCAATTATCTCTTCTTAAGCAGGGGTGGAGAATAGAGACACATGGTACTCACTGAATCCCATATCCTCATCATCATAGAATTCAAGGATGGGGATTGGTTGGTTTAGATCTAGCAGCTAGGGATGGTAGCTTGCCCCTAAAGGTTGAAGCAATATAGTTTTGAGAATCAGAGTGAAGGCTTAAGGCTTGGGTAATGAGATTATCAAGCTGGGCATGAGGAACCTCAGTGCTGATTAAAGAAATGATGGGAATGGTCTGCTTCTCAAGAGAAATGGGAGCTCTAGGTTCCACTTCCTCCTGTATGGGTGAGTGGATTGGGGCCTGTACATCCTGAGCATTTTGTAAAGGGGTTCGTTTGGATCTTTTTGAGTAGGTGAGGGTGATTTATGGCTGTGTGGGTGGTGCAGATGTAGATGGTGTGGGCACAACATTGGCTTGTGTTGGTAAGTTGTCACCTTGAGCAATGAGCTCTAACATTTTTGGGACCAAGACTGATTCTACCCCTGAGAAGCACCAGTGGACTTTCTCATTATTTTAAAGGTGTCGGGTTTCATTTGTCCGAATTCAAGAGTATTACCTGTTCCCCTTAACTGTGACCCAGTTCACAGTTAAGAATGTTGTCACACCCTCAAAATACACGAGCGGGGTTTTTTCACGAGGCGTGTGAACAAACCAAGATCCCAGTCATTAGTTCCTTAGAACGACACTATATCCAATGTTTAACCAAAAAACAATCAGAGTTTAAAACTAAAAACTATGCGAAAGATTTTGTATGTAAATCAAACCCAAAGTACTTAAAATGTAACATTGGCAAAACACGTGCCAAACCATTACTTAAAACTTATAAGAAATAAAACAAATGTCTTGACACAATAATAAGTATTGCAAAGCATGCTAGAATATGGTGTACGCTCCTACTAGCTGCGAGAGTTAACGACCTGAGAATAGCATACTAAAAGGTCAACATAAAGGTTGGTGAGTTCAAGAGTTTACGTTTAACATAAATAGTAACAGTTATAAAACATAAGAGGTTCACTGAACTAGATAGCTAATCTAAATTCACAAGTAATAACAATAGTGATTTCATGATCGAAGCTGACATGTGTTTCGTTTGTTTGCCTCCCATCACAACCTACCAAGTTGTGATGATGTTCGTGTTTAGGAAAATATTGCACCCGTTTGACCTTGAGTCGCACGGGCGGGGCTTGTTAGGCCCAGGAGTACTACCCAGCATTTCCCACTAGTTACTAATATTAACGATCCGAAAGTGTGAGGACTTTTAAGGTATATCATACTACGTTACACTATACACAACTTACAATAGTAATGCGTGACCAAATTCTTGGATTTCTTTTGGGACTTTTAAATACTAGTACTACCCAGCATTTCCCACTAGTTTCTTTTTTGGGAAAGTACATCCCAAAAATATATCTAACACCCAATACATTCATGAACTCATTAACATTATGCCTAATCAAGTCCATGCTATAATCTAGACATGTTCAACACCATCAAATCATCATAATACACAATCCCATATCCAAAAAGTTTTTACTTATAGCAAGGTATGAACTACGTGACCAAATTCTTGGATTTCTTTCATAAAAATCATAATCTAACGTTCATACATCATCATTAACAACATTACATCATCAATCTATCATCCATTCATCAATTTCATACAAGAAAGTTACTATTAATAGTAACGTTTGAAAAAAGGCATCAAAATCGCAAATTTCTTACACAATCCATGTAAACTAACATCAATACAACTTAACTAACATCATAACATCAACAAACAATCAACAATTCAACATTCAAGCACCCAATTCAACATAGGGTTCGGCCATAATTCAAATTCCATGAAAATCATAAAAAAACTAACCTTTAGTCACGTAATGGACAAGATTTGATGTTGTTAGCATGTTGTAATACTTGGAACTAATCAAAATCGACCACCAATTGCTTGTTCTTGCTTGAATTTCAAAGTGTGTATGTGTATAGATGATGATCGCGGCCGAGGGGGTGTGGGTGGCTAGGGTTGGGATTTTTGTTTTATTTTAATTAATCACATTTACCTTTTAAACCCCTATACTTT
Source organism: Flaveria linearis (assembly GCA_024085815.1). Lineage (NCBI taxonomy): Eukaryota > Viridiplantae > Streptophyta > Magnoliopsida > Asterales > Asteraceae > Flaveria > Flaveria linearis. Next base: position 26,729,438 of record CM044003.1, read on the forward strand.
ATTTTATAAAAACTAATCTCTTAAAGACTTTTAAAAGGCTTTAACTCAATAATACAAACATTATTAATTAACAATAATAATTATATATATTATTTGCACTAGTCACAAGATACAGGAATTTAATATAACACGTTGCCACGTTAAAAGGTAAAATTCACAAATAATATTTAAATCGTGTAAACACATAAGCATAACTTAATAATCACATTATAGATTAAATTATTATCAATTTATCATTGTTAATTATTATTAGGTCGCTAACGTTCAGTGACAACTAGTGTATGCTCACGACACGTGTATGCAAGACCTAGCGGTACTAACGGAGTTTGATAACGGAAAATTACCGGATGTCACATTATCCCCATGTTGAAAGAATTTTGTCCTGAAAATTGCGTTACATGGTGGGTTCTATCACTGATCTACCGCATTGGCACAAAGTAATTGACTGAGTTTTGGGTGAGTTGTGACATCATCCCTATGTCAAAAGAACTTTCATCCCGAAATTTAATCAATACCTTCACCGGCTGGCATCGTCTTTTCGAATAGTTGAGGTTACTTAAGCTTCATCTGGTCCTCACGTTCCCATGTGAATTCCGGTCCACATATTGAGTTCCAACGAACATTAACTATGGGTATCTTTCTTTGCTTAAGTATCTTTACCTGACGATCCATCACCTTGACTGGTTCCTCAATGAAGTGCAATTGCTCAGCTATTTGCACTTCCTCAAGTGGTACTACCATTGTTTTATCCGTTAAGCACTTCTTCAAGTTTGAGACATGAAGTACATCATGGGTTCCATTCAGCAAATCAGGTAGGGCTAATCGATAGGACACCTGACCTATTCTTTCCAAGGTCTCAAATGGTCCAACATATCTCGGATTTAGCCTTTCCATGGTGAGACTTTCAATAAGACTTGGTCACCAACCTGTAAATCTAGGGTTTCCGTCGCTTATCAGCATAACTTTTCTATCTGTCTCACGCTGCAGCCTATGATTCCTTATATGTACAATCTTCTTAGTGCTCTCGTGCTCTAACTCCGGATCCGTTAGCCGGCTATCACTAATTTAATCCCAAGAAACTAGTGATCTACATATTCAACCATACGAGGCTTCAAAAGGTGCTGCCTTCATGCTGGCGTGATAACTATTGTTGTAAGAAAATTCCACCAATGGTAGGTGAATCCCAATTATTCCCAAAATCGATTACACATGCTGGTAACATATCTTCCAAGGTTGGTATAGTGTGCTCTCTGTCGGTCCGTCGTCTAAGGATGATATGTGGTACTCATGTCTAAGCTTGTACCCATAGATTTCCATAACGACTGCCAGAAATGAGAAGTAAAGCGAGCATCGCGATCAGGAATAATCGAGATTGGCACACCATGCCGAGAGGTGAGAAATAATCTCCCATATCATGTAGAGATCTGCTCCCACTTCCATAAAGGAATCTCGGGTTGTTGCACTAATCCAGATGGCTTTGATACTTGACCTTCACCTTGGAGCAGGTTAAACACTTGCTCACATAGGTAGCTATATTTGCCTTCATGCTAGGCAACCAATAGTATGCCTTTAGGTCATGATACATGTATGAGTATGAACCATCTCTCAGGCAGACACCCAAAGTCTATCCATGAAGTAACAAATCCCATCAGCTTTCTCCTCAAGCTGTTTATCCATCCAACGCAATGATTCAGACCCAATATTTTCTACTTTTAACGCTTCTGTCTATGCTTCCTTAATTTGTTCAGGCAGTTGAGTGCTGATAGTAAGCTGTAAAGTTCGCACTCACGTACGCTTACCACGTTTGCCTTGCTCGGATGATATTTGATAGCGCAATCATATTCAATCAATAACTCCACCCAGCGCTGTTGCCTCATATTCAGTTCCTTCTGCTCAAAGATATGCTAAAGACTCTTGTGATCGGTGTAAATAGTGCATTTGGTACTGTACAAGTAATGTCTCTAGATCATCATGGCAAAAACCATTGCACCCAATTCCAAGTCGTGGGTGGTATAGTTCTTTTCATGATCCTTTAGTTGTCTCGAGGCATAGGCTATCACCTTATCTCGCTGCATCAGGACACAGCCCAGTCCTTGAATGGACGCATCACAGTAAACCACGAAATCATCCATCCCTTCTGGTAGTGCCAGTGTCGGTGCGCTGTAGAGTTTCTGTTTCAACATCTGGAAAGATGACTCTTGACTTTCTCCATATTTAAACATTGTACCTTTATGTGTCAAGGAAGTAAGGGGTTGAGCAATCTTGGAGATTCCCTCAATAAAGCGTCGATAATATCCATCACTCCAAGGAATTGACGTATCACACTAGGCGTCTTAGGAACTGTCCAATTCTTGATTGCTTCCACCATTGTAGGATCTACATGGATTCCTTTCTTATTCATAAAGTGACCAAGAAACTGCATCTCTTGTATCTAGAAGTCACACTTAGAGAATTTATCATATAGTTGATCCTTCTTGAACAATTCTAAGATCAATCATAGGTGCTCTTCGTATTCCTCCTTGGTCTTGGAATAGATCAACATGTCATCGATAAATATAATAACAAACTGATTAAGGTAGGGTTTGCACATGCGGTTCATGAGATCCATGAACACCGCTGGTGCATTAGTCAACCTAACCGGCATGACCAAGAATTCATAATGGCCATAGTGGGTCCTGAATGCCGTGTTCAAGATGTCTTTTTCTTGCACTCGTGATAGCCCGATCTTAAATCAATCTTAGAATAGTAACTAGATCCCTGAAGTTGATGGAACAGATCATCAATACGAGGTAAGGGATACCGGTTCTTGACTGTGACCTTGTTCAACTCCTTATAGTCGATGCAAATCCGAAAGGTGCCATCCTTCTTTTTAACAAAAAGGACAGGGGCTCCCTAAGATGATGAGCAAGGTCGGATAAAGTCCTTATCTAGCAGTTCCTGAAGTTGTGCCAACAACTCCTGTAATTCATTCGGTGCTAATCGGTAACGTGCTCTATCAATTGGGGTTGCACCAGGAGTGAACTAAATCTGGAACTCAACTTCGTGATGAGGTGGTAATCTAGGCAGGACCTCTAAAAACACCTCTGGAAAATCACAAACCACGGGAATATCCTCCATCTTCCTTTCCTCTTGTTGTTTGTCGGTCACCAAGGCCAGTATAGCTAGTCGTCCTTTACGTAGCATCTTCTACGCTTTCATGATTGAGATGATGCCTATCACAGCACCACTCCTTTCACCCTTGACCAAAAGAATATCTCCATCCTCAAGGGGAATGCGTACACTCTTTTCATAGCACACTACCTCTGCCTGCTTCCCGGATAACCAATCCATTACCACAACCACATCAAAGATCCCGAGTGTAATGGGCATAAGATCTATGTCAAAAACGTGTCCGGCCAGTTCTATCTTACAACCCATGTGAACGTGCATGATGTGAATTTCTTTACCATCAGCTAACTCTACGGTATAGGTGATATCCATGATAGAGGGCATATCATTCATAAGACTACTGAATTTAGTGGAAATAAAACTCCTATCGGCTCTCGTGTCAAATAATACAGTAGCAAAACACCCATTAATAAGAAATTTGCTAGTAACAGTAGTAGGGTCATTTAAAGCCTCATCTGAACCCATCACGAAGGCTCTTCCCTTAGCTCCACCATTATTGCCACCATTGTTTCCACCATTTGCCACATTGTTGTTGTTGTTCTTGTTGTTTCCCGTATCATTGCCATTTTCCCTCAACTGAGGGCAGTTTCTCTTGTAGTATCCTTCTTTCCCACACTCAAAACAACCGTTACGTGTTTCTTGTGGTTGTTGTGGCTTTTTCATCAACTCGCCACGGCAGTCCTTCGCTGCGTGTCCTAACTTTCCACACCTTTAGCATTTGAAGTTATCACACCTGCCGATTGGATGGTAGTTCTAACGGATACACTTAGGATACCAACTTGTAATTTTGATCTGATTTGTTATCAAACTTCCTCGATTGTTGCTGATGTTGTTGCTGCTGCTGGTTGCCTGAAGTTGATCCCTTGCTGTTTGGACTATCCCACTTGCGTTTATTGTCCGGTACACGCACCATCACCGGTACACTAGCCACCGCACCCTGTTTTCGTAATTTACCTTGTTCCACCGCCTGGTCGGTTAACTTGTGAGCTAACCGAATTGCTTGTTGAATGGTAGTGGGGTTGCAGGAAATGACCATGCTTTGGATTTCAGGAACCAAACCACGCATGTACAACTCTATTATTTTATGCATCGGGGTCACCATCCCGGGGCATAATGTAGCCAGCTCATGAGACCTGGTAGTGTAGGCCTCAATCTCATAACCTTGCATCTTTAGCTGCCACAGCTCCATCTCTAGTTTTGCACCTCATCGCGAGGGCAATACTCCTCAGTCATCATTGCCTTGAACTCATCCCAGGGTAAGTCGTTAGCCATCGCTTGACCCACCATTTGGACCTGGGCATGCCATCAAGAAAGTGTTATGCCCTTGAGAGTCCTGGCCGTATACTTTACTTGGTCAGCCGGTGGGTAATTGCATTTGGCGAAGACTGATTAAGTCTTCTCAAACCACCTAACCAGTCCAACAACACCTTCAGCTCCACTATAGGTGTGGGGCTTCTAATCCATGAAAGACTTGAAAGTATAGGGTGGGGGTCCTGTTTCAACAAGTCAAAATAGTTTAATTTAATGGTTTAAACAAGCAATTAGAGTAGTTGTCAAATCACTTGTGTTGTTTACCTGCTGCCTGTGCAGTGGCCATTTATGCAGCGTGCACTACAGCCGCTGCCACTGCACATGCTTATTGATTAGAGTAGCCAGTTCTGCGAGGGTCATGTTAACCACTCCTGCGGCGCGCCCACGTCCAGCACCATGTCCAGCGCCACATCCAGCTCAACATCCACGACCATGTCCTCTACCACTGGCTTCCATTTTCACTTTACATTCACAACACCAAAATTGAGTAACATGTAACATATTCATCTCATTAAAGCATAATTTATAGTAAGAAAATAAAGCAGTTCATCAACCGCAACATTTATAACTAAAATAATAACCAAAGATAAATAAGTCGTAACCATGTCACAAAATATTCAATCAATGTAAAAAATTTTAGTTTTTCAGTCGGGTGGGAAACAACCCTTCCCACATAGGTTTTCAAAGAAAAACACTACGTAGTCTAAGTCAAATGAAAGGGAAGATCAGTCTAGAACATCAGATCCATCACTGTCTTCTTCCATCTCATCTAGCTCTTCTTCCTCTACTGGGGCTTCCTCAGGTTCTTCCTTGGGGTCTTCTTCTTCCTCTTCTCCTGGGGCTTCCTCTGGTTCTTCTTAGGGGCTTCTTCTTGTTCAGGCTCCACCTCAGGTTTGTAGAAGACTAATCAAGGCTCGGCAAAACAACTTGTGCGAAAACCTGATCCACGCGAAAAGCAGATGTCACGCGAGAAGCAGACCACACGACAAAGGACTACACGCGACATTCATGTCCCGCGCGAAAGGAAGCTGTGCGAAAAGCCAGTCGCGCGAGAACTGTTGTTTTAGTATAACTAGTTTCGTTTTCGTTTTGTAATGAAGATTTTGATCATTTATCACTATTATACTGTGCGATTTCGCACAAGACCAGTAATTGGTTGTTTTTGTTCAATTCAATATCATTTGTGAGCAATTCGATTCTTCTTTCAATCCAATCAAGTTTACATTCCGCATTCACTTGATTGATGTCGTGGTTTGATTGTATCTTGGAGAATTCACGGTTTTACAATTGGTATCAGAGCATTAGGCTCTAGAACCACGATTTGGAAAAGATTTGGATTGTTATCTACTCATTTTGAAGGCATTCATCATTGATTACTTAAGATTCAGATATGGTGATGTTATGCTGCTCGATTTTGGAGAATCTAGACTGATTTGGACTGAATTAGTGGACTTTAGTTGAATTTTAATCATAATTAAGCTTAAAATTGAACTAAATTCATTAAAATTGGATTATAATGAGTTTAATCAGATATATTCAGTGATTTGGAGGTGATTTTTCACTTGAACAAACTGTTGGAGATTTGATTCTGCATGAAATTGGAAGTTTTTCGTTTGAACTGTGAGTTTTCGCGTGCGAAAAGGTGTGTTTTCGCTCAGACAGTTATTTCACCTTTTTATGCGATTTCGCGTGAAAAGGTAAATAGGAAATTTCGCACGAATCAATATTCTCGCGCGAAAAGGTTGGCCGCGCGAAAAGGTTGGCCGCGTGAAAGCAGATTTCGCACAAGTGTTTCTGTCGCACGAAAACTCTGATTTTGACTTTCTGATAAACATGGCTTCAACAACTCCGAATTTAAAGCATCTTACTGCTTCACTTCATCTAGACACGGAAATTGGTACTGGTAACAAGCCACCTAGACTTCTCTGTGAAGACGATTATGCTGATTGGGCTTTCCGATTTGAGAAACATGTTCTCTACACGGAACCTAAGATGTGGAGGTCTATTCAGTATGGTCCTTACATTCCGTTGTACAAAAATGATAAAGGAGAAATGGTTCAGAAACCTGAACACTTATGGGATGAAGATGACATCAAAGAGGTTGGAACTGGATGATAAAGCTTATGCTGCCATCACTATGGCATTGACTACTGAGATTTCACAAAAGTTTCAAGAGTTCAGGGGTGCTAAGGTGTTATGGGATGCTCTAGAAACTCAGATTATGGGCAACAAAGATATGAGGGAAAGCAAAAAAGATATGTTGAATCAAGAATTCAACATGTTCAATCATATGTTGGTGAAGAATTGGAAGCTCAGATTTCCAGGTTTGTTAGACTGGTAACGAAAATGAAGAGTGCGGGTATACTCTAGAACACATTACTGTGAACAAGAAGCTGCTAAATTCACTTCCATACAGTTGGAATAACAACTGTACATTGATCAAGAGAACCAAAGACTTGTATACTCTTCAGTTGACTGATCTCATTTCAACTATCAAGTCTTATGCGATGGACGATAAGCAGCGAGCTGCTAATCATCTCAGTTCTCTGGGTGCTGAAGGAACTGCTCTCTATGCAAAGATGGCTAGTAATCCGAATTACTATGTTAGTTATACACAAATGTGTCAGCAACAACAATCTGGAAGTGCAGCATCTTCTTATATGCAACCAGCAGTAAATCATCAAGTTCATGTTCCAGCTGCTCAACACTATTCCCCCATCATCCATCAACAAGTCCCTCAATCTCAAGATTCTCATAGTGGTCAACATGCTTATGTTGCTACTACTAATCCATCAAAGCAGACTGTCCAGATTGCTGAAGAGCATCTTGCACTTTTTACCACTTTTATGTCAAGCTATGAAGCGTTTATGGCTGGAAGACTTACTGCTACTAATGTCTGGTTGATGATCTTCAACAAGTCAATCCTGATGATGTTGAAGAAAATGACATCAAGTATCAAATGGCCATGGTGGTTTACAGGGCGAAGAACTTTGCTAGACGAACTGGAAGAAAAATGTTTGGTGTTAATAACTCTAGCAAAATCGGTTTCGACAAGTCTAACCTGAGGTGTTACAACTGTGACAAACCAGGTCATTTTGCCAGAGAATGTACTGAACCAAAGACTGGTCAAACTGAAGGCCCAAGAAGATGGTGACTGTGGAGATTGAGCCGAAGAAAGACAAAGCTAGTACTTTGGTGGTACTAAAGCATTAGTTTCTCAAACTAATGCTGAATATGATTGGTCAGATCAAATGGAAGCCCTTGATCTAACGTTGTCTACTGCATTCATTGCAAAGATTGTTCCTCAACCAGAAGAAGAAGAAAATTTATTTGCTGAGTTCATTTCTGGTGACTTGATGGAAGGATTGTTTGCTGAAAGAGAAGAAGTGAAGGTGGAAGTTGAGAAAGAAAATGAGGAAGTTGAAGAAGTGAAGGTGAAGGTTAAAGAAATGAAAGAGAATGTTGAAGAAGAAAAAGAGACAGTTGTGAAGAAAGATCAGGTGAGAAGGGTGCTAAGGAAAAGATTGTGATTGAAGAGTACACTGTCGAGCCTCCAGTCAAAAGCCAATGTAATAATCCAAAGACTGTTGACGTTGCTCCAGTGGAAGAACAAGCTGCTGAAATGAAAGCATTCATGGTTAAGAAGGTTGAGGAAACAGAAGGGGAAACTTCTGAACCCAAGGTATATGATGGTTTGTGCAAAAATTCATGTGTTGTGAAAGTTCAAAAATATAGAGTTCACAATGAGAGCCTGATAATGGAAGTTGAAAGACTTCAGTATCAATCTCAAAAACACAAGTCAAATGAAAAGATTTTTAAAGAAAAACTTGAAGGTTTAAATAAAACAATATATAATTTACAACTAAATCTTCATGATAAAAAATGTACAAATAATGATTTGACAAATAGAAACAATGAACTCGCTTTAGAAATTAATAGACTCAACAGTGAACTAGCCACGGCTAAATTGACTGTTGAAAAATTTGAACTTTCGTCAACAATGGTTGAAGGAATAATTAAGTCACAAATGACACAGAAGATTAAAGGAGGAAAATGCGGTGTTGGATTTTCAAACATTGCTCCTCCAATTAATTATGATTATTCATGTTTACCTTCATCTGATGTCATTTCTGATTCTGATATGGTCTATGGGATTGGTTTCTCTCCATCTCAAGACTTAAAACCTTCAGTCAAAGTAAATCTATCTGTTGATCCTATTATAATAACCAAACCTAAACAATCAACTGAAAATTTTTGTGCAGATAAATTAAAGGTGGATGGGTTGGTTGAAGAATGGGAGAGTGATAGTGAGGAAGAAAATGAGAATGAAAGTTTGAAAATAAGAATGTAAATGATTTACGATCTGCTTGTAAACAAACTTTGTCTGGAAATGAAAAGGTGGTTGATTTGAATGATATTAAATCAAATAGTAAATGTAATTTGAATGCTAATCAAAGGGCAAATCAGAAAGAAAAAATTGAAAAAGATTTTAAAAGTAGATTTGTTTCTAAAGGTTTAATTGAAAATGAAGAGCATATTTTAAAGAAACGAATTCTCGATTCTTTAAAAATAAACTTCATTATAATGCTAACCTTGTAAATCAAGATATTTGTAGCCCAGATTTGCAAGTGAATGATTCTTCTGCATTCAATCTGAACATTCAAAAGCCTGGTCCTTCTCCAGCACCAATCCGAATATCCAAGCCTAATACTTCTCCAGCACTGATTCGTATATCTAAGCCTGGTCCACCTCCAGCAAATTCAAAGTCTGGTCCTACTCCAGCAGAATCTAAGACTGGTCCTATTCCAGCACCACCAATTCCAAAAGTCACAACTGTCAAATCTCAAATCAAAAGTGGTCATAATTCATCTATTTCCTCGAATCTGCAAAAGATGAACTTGCAATTATCAAATGAGGCAAAGATTCGAGAGACTGTGAAGAATTTTAAACCAAAAAGTCAATCTGACTTTGGTTTTTATGACAATTTTCATAATTGTCATCCACAGTTTGTTTTCCACACACAACAAAAGAGATGTTATCAGTGTGGAAACACAAATCATTTGGCAAACAATTGTCCTTTTCGACAAAAATCATTAAGCAAACAACATTTTCATAATTCTATTGCTCATAATAGAAAATTGTTTTTCACTCGTGGAAAATTTTCAAATAATATGAAATCAAAGGTTGTTAATGAGTTTAATGTCAAACGGGATAAGAATTTGACTAATGATGTAAAAGAAAACAACAAGTTGAAAAGCGTAAATGAAAAGACTGATATGCAAACAAAATATAATAATATCAAATCATTTTGTCTTGCTGCAACTCATAATGTGCTCAAGTCATGTTTGACTTGGGTACCAAAAGCTAACTAATTTTGTTACTGATGCAGGGACAACCGCAAAAGGGTATTGAAAGTCTATGGCATGTAGATAGCGGTTGTTCAAGACATATGACTGGGAACTTATCATTACTACAAGATGTTCAGTCATATAACGGAGGAAGAGTGATTTTCGAGAGGAGGACGTATAACCAAGCGTGGTACAGTTACAAATGGTGTCCTCAGCTTTGAAAATGTTAATTTTGTTGAGGAATTAAAACATAACCTGTTAAGTGTGTCTCAAATATGTGACAAACAATATTCTACACACTTTACTAACAAAGAATGCTTAATCTTAAAACCGGGTTTTGTTGTTCCAGATGAATGGATTTTGATGAGGACTCCGAGAGACAATGACACATATCTTCTTGATATGCATTGTTCTAATTCTTTGGTAACAGCTTCTTGCTTACTATCCAAAGCCTCGGAGAATGATTCCATGTTATGGCATCGTCGGTTAGGACATGTCAATCTTAAAAACATGAATAAACTTGTACGTGGAAATCATGTTATTGGTTTACCTGAAAAAGAATTTCAATTAAATGAACATTGTTTGTCATGTTCTATGGGTAAACAACATAAACTTCCTCACAAACCAATTGTACACAACTCAGTCGAATCAATCTTACAACTCTTACAAATGGATCTTTTTGGTCCAGTGAGTGTTTTAAGTTTGGGTCGAAGATCTTACTGTCTGGTTGTTACTGATGACTTTTCTAGATTTACTGGGGTGTTTTTCTTAGCATCTAAGGATGAAACTCCACACCTTTTGATCAAGTTTATTACTTTGGTGGAGAATCAGACAGAGAAAAAGGTAAAATGCATCCGAAGTGACAATGGAACAGAGTTTTGCAATCAAACTCTGAATGAGTTTTGTGAATCAAAGGGAATTGCCAGACAATTTAGTGTTGCTGGCAGTCCACAACAAAATGGGGTTGCAGAAAGAAGGAACAGAACACTAATTGAAGCTGCTAGAACAATGATATATGCTGCCAAATTACCTTTGTTCTTTTGGGCTGATGCAGTAAATACTGCATGTTATGTTCAAAATCGTGCTTTAATCAACAAAAGATTAAATAAGACTCCATATGAAATATTTTATAAACACAAACCCAAAGTTAAATATTTTAAAGCCTTTGGTTGTTGTTGCACTTTGTTGCATACAACTGAATAAAGTTCAAAATTTTCTGAAAAGGCCGATGAATGTTACTTTGTGGGATATGCTGCCAATAAGGTTGCATATCGAGTTTATAATAAAAGAACTAGACAAAAAATTGAGTCATTTAACATTGATTGGCACGAGCATAACATAACTGATGCAGGTTCAGCTCCTTCATGGGTTTATGATTATGAATCGTTGTTCATAAATTTTAAAATTTCTAAACCTTCATCTGCAGATTCTAATTCTCAAGCAATCTCCTTGGAAAACAAAATCATTGGGGAACTTCCATCTTTGATATCTGATGATTCTGCTACTGCTTCATCATCCAAAGATATTCCTACAGCTTCTGTACAAGTATCAGAATGTTCTGAGTCCTTAGATGTTCCTTCAGAACAAATTTCTACATAGAGCTGGAAGGCTCATTAAATTCACCTATATCTGCATCTTCTTCAGAAACTATGGATACACCGATCGAAGTCATTCAAGTTCCATTTGAAGAATCTCCAAATGTGTCTACTGCTTCTGAAAATCCTGTTTCAGATGACACACTTGAAGAAAATATTGTGTATCAATCTCGACAATCTGAAGAAGTTCTTGATAATGTTGAACACATTACTAATTTGGAAGATGGGATAGTTGCAGATGATATTCCTCAATTAAGAATACATAAAACTCATCCAACTGATGCAATCATTGGTCCATTACATGAGGGTGTAATTACCAGAAGTCGATCAGGGGCAATCAACACATGTCTTTATGCTTGCTTTCTATCACAAATAGTGCCCAAGAATGTGGAAATGGCACTCAAAGAAAACAGCTGGATAGAAGCAATGCAAGATGAGTTGATGCAGTTCAAGAAGCTCAATGTTTGGCATCTTGTTGAACTTCCAAAGGATAAGCTTCCGATTGGAACAAAGTGGATATTTCGAAACAAGACGGATGAAAAGGGTGTTATAGTTCGGAATAAAGCACGTCATGTTGTGCAGGGATTTTATCAAGTTGAAGGATTGGATTATGAAGAAGTGTATGCTCCAGTTGCAAGACTAGAAGCAATACGCATATTCTTAGCCTTTGCTTCATACATGAACATCAAGGTGTATCAGATGGATGTTAAAACTGCATTTTTATACGGAGAAATGAAGGAAGAAACCTATGTTTGTCAACCTCCAGGATTTGAAGATCCTGATCATCCTGATTATGTTTACAAGTTGGATAAGGCATTATATGGTTTACATCAAGCACCTCGTGCTTGGTATGCAACTCTGACTGAACATTTGCTTGCAAATGGTTATTCAAGAGGTGCAATTGATCAAACCTTATTCATACGAAAATCAGGCGATGATATAATTTTGGTTCAAATCTATGTCGATGATATCATTTTTGGCTCCACAAATGATAGTATGTGTACGGAGTTCGAAGAGGTGATGAAGAAGAAATTTGAGATGAGCTCACTTGAGAAATTTCATTTTTCCTGGGTATTCAAGTTACTCAATCTGAGACTGGTATTCTCATCCATCAAGAAAAGTATGTTCAGACTATTCTTGAGAAATACAAGTTTCAAGATTCCAAAGTAGCTCCAACTCCAATGGCTTCTCGTCCTACTCTTGCTCCAGATCCATTGGGAGAATCAGTTGATCAACATCTTTATAGATCGATGATTGGTTCCCTCATGTATCTCACTGCAAGCAGGCCGGATGTCATGTTCCCTGTTTGTCAGTGTGCCCGCTATCAAAGTGATCCAAAGGAATCACACATGAAAGTTGTCAAGAGGATTTTCAAGTATCTCAAGGTCAACCCAAACATGGTCTTTGGTATCCTCGAAATTCCGATTTCAATTTATTTGCTTATACTGACAGTGATTATGGTGGTTGTAATTTAGATAGGAAATCGACCATAGGAGGATGTCAATTCTTAGGCAACCGACTCATTTCTTGGCTGTGTAAAAGCAAAACACTGTATCCACATCCACTACCGAAGCTGAATATGTGGCTGCATCGAGCTGTTGTTCCCAGCTTGTCTGGATTCAACAACAACTTCTCGATTATGGCCTCAACATCTATGACACACCTATTTGGTGTGACAATACGGCAGTTCTGAACATCGTGAAAAATCCCATTCAACACTCCAAAACTAAACACATTGACATCCGCATCCATTTTATCCGCGACTGTTTTGATCGAAAACTTATTCATTTAAAACAAGTGCCGTCAACTGAAAATATTGCTGATTTATTTACCAAGGCATTTGATCATTCTCGATTTGATTTCCTTGTGCAATCATTGGGAATGATTAACTTTGGATAAATTGGTTTAATGAATCTTCACAAAAAGATTTTTCATTTTTAATAAAGGATAAAATTGCAATTGTTTCCTTTTCTTAAAAGAACAATCATAATTTCAGGGGGAGAAAATTAGAAAACAAGTTCTGAAAAATATTTTGGTCTTAGGGGGAGTCAAGATCAAAGGATTAAAAAAACACAAGAGAAGAAGAAATTTCATACTGAAATGAGAAATGATATTACAAAGTTCTAAACGATTGAGTCTAAGTACTTTCAAAGGCTTAAATACGAATAGACTTGGATTATGTTTGATGTGTCGATAGGCTTTGCTTTCAGAAATGAAAAGATCATAATTGAGTGATTACACTTGAATTAAAGAAATATGATTTAGTGGGGAACATATGAGGATTCTGTGCCAAAAATGTTCTAACACAGACTGAGAGATATAATCTTGTCATACTCAAGCCTGTATATGATTGATTCAGTGATTATCATAACTATGTATATAAAAGATAAAAATACAAAGAGAAACAAAAAGGAGAAAAACACAAAAAGAAAATAATTGAGCAAAAAGATGCCAACAAAGGCATATAGGATATAAGATGCCAAGAAGCACAACAAATCAAAAGATATGTCTAAAAGAATACATACTATATGGTATATATTTTCTATTTTGAGAATATTCTTTTAACCTTGGAAGGCAAAATCAAAAGATGGGACATGTAAGTCTGGATGGCTTGTAAGTCCTAAACATCTTGAGAGGGCAGACATAAGTCCGGATGGCTGTCAAAAAGTCCTTAAACTTGTTAATATTCCGGGTTAAGAAATATTTTTCAGGCTAGTTATGCTCAAATAGTTATATTTAGGATTACAATAAATGATATCACTGATCAACAATGCATGGTTTAAGTCAAATTGGGGGTGACTTGAAATCTCGATAGTGTCTTGAAGGATAATAATTATTTTACAGAAGTTCTGATTGTGGGATCCACTGACTTATCTTAAATCAACACAAAACATGATATATATATCACTCATTATGTTTCTGAGTAAAACCTGAAGTATAAGTTTAAAGGGACAAAAGATATTGACAATCAACTTAACCAGTTATTTTAAATAAAGCCGGACAGAGTCTTAACTTGACAAAGAACTATATGATCTCATTATGAAAATTATTACAAAACAAACAAATCCGATCTTGATTCTTTAATTGTTTTCATTATTTTGTTATTGTGTGTGTAAGTGTTTTTCATTTTACATTTGTGTTGTGTACTTTTTAATACAAATAATTCATAATATAAAATTTTGAAAATTGAAGATTCATCAAATTAATTGATCACTTAGTAAATAAAAATTATGTTGACATACATAATTGAGAATAAACGGTTTGAAAGATTTGAAGAATAAGAAAGATTTTAAAAGTTGAAAATTTTGAAAAACTGTTCATCTCGCGCGAATTGGAGAAATCACGCGAAAACCTGTGCTGCGAATTTACTTGTCGCGTGAGTTTTTGTGGTTTAAATATCACAGTGTTCTAGACGAATGCACTTTTCGCTCAAACCTCACCCGAAAAACCCTTTCGCATACCATCCGAAACCTCATTTCGCTTACATCAAAACACAAATCTGTTCGTTCTTGCTTGTGATTCTGATTCTTTTTACGTGTTCATTACATTCGTTTAGTGATTTAAAGGTAAAATATGTTTGATATGGTTTCTGTAGTGAAGAAATGCTCAGGAGAACTTAACAAATTTGTAATAAAATCAAAGAAATAAACATAAATGTTAAAATTGAAAGATGAAATCTACAAAATAGACTTTGGCGACAGTGATGGACTGAGTTTCTTGAATTAAAATCGAGTTTTGAAGTGTTAATTTGAACTTTGAGTTGTGCGAATCGCACACGAACTTGAACAGACGCGACATAGGGTTTTCGCGTGAACACAGTTCTCGCGTGAGCTTTAATTTCGCTTAAAAATGTCTTTCGCATGAAACTCATTTTCGCACAAGATTAGTTTGTCGCACTAAGCTCACTTTCGCTTGACTTGAGATTTCGCATAACAGAAAGTTTTGAAATTTTTTTTAAGTGTTGATGGTGTTGTCTCAAATGGACTTATCACTTGCAACTTGTTTTCAAATAATAAATCTTTTGGTTGCTAAAATTTTAAGTGTTGAACATATATTCACATTTGACTAAGCTTTGAAATGATAAATTGTTTCTAAGTAATAAAATTATCTAAGTGTGAAACATCAAAAGTTAATATGTTCTAAATATTGAAATTCTAAATACATAATTAAGTTATATTCAAAATGTTCTAATCTTGAGTTTGTTTTACAATGCAGATGGCACAAATGATTTTTAATAAAAATCATAATTGTGTTGCTTACTTAGACGAGGTTCCGGAAGGGAAGGAACTGTTTCCATCTATGATCGAAGGATTGAAGAATTCCATATTGTCTATGCTATATCTGCTGACCCCACCATTTATTCTGAGCTAATAGATTCCTTCTGGAGCACTACTGCTCTGGAAAAAGACCAAGCGGGAAACCAGATTATTACTGCTAATGTCAAAGACAAACGAGTGACAGTTTCTCAGTCCATCCTGAACCGAGTTCTTTTATTTGATGATCAAGAAGGAGCACCAACTCGTCTTGATGATGATACAGTGATTGATTGTTTGGCTCGTATGGGATATGAGTACAGATACCAAGTTTAGAGAAGAAATGGCTACCACCGTACTGGAAGTACTTATTTCATGTGGTGATTCATTGTCTGAGCAACCTCAAAGCTGGGATGGATAGCTTGAGTGCAATTTTTGGTTCCTTATTGGTTTCTTTGGTTGATGATCTACCGTTCAGTATATCTGGAGTTATCTTCCAGGAGATGGTAAAGAACGCCACAGCCAATCCTGGAAGGAAGTTCATCATGTACCCAAGATTTATCCAGCTGGTGATAAATGATGCATATCCTGAGCTTGCCACTCAGAGATCTCCTAAGTATGTTGTACAGACTGTAAAGAAGGAGATTTTCACACATCTCACTGGAGCCAGAGGAAACAAATGCTCTGGTGAAAGGTTTGCTAAGATTGGAAAATTTTCTGAGATTGAAGAAGATGTTGGTGAGTTTGGAGAAGGTGATCATACTAATGAAGCTCAGACTGGTACTTCTACTTCTGGTACTAGAGATAACTTAGATGAGGAGATTGAAAAATTATTTGAAGATGAGCCTGTGAATGAAGGAAGAACGGAAGGAATTGTTCATTCAGCTTCCAGTTCAGAGACGGCTAGTGAGCAAATTGGGAATGTTCCATATGTAATCCAAACTGATCAAACATCATCTACTCCAACATCTTCAAGACCTAATGATGAAGACAGGGATACTGATTATGTTCCAGAGGAGTCTCCTAGTACTCATCAAGGAGGAAACGTATGGCAAAATGAAGAGATTTTCCAGCAAGAAAAAGAGGTCGAGGTATGGTTCCCAGGAGACCACGAACACATGTGGTTATCACTGAGACTGAGCAAGATCAGACTGCTAATGTGACTTCTTCTGCTCCTCAGACAGAAACAGTTCCTGTTTCTGAAGCAGCTAATATTTCTGAGTCTGGTTTTTCTACACCTCCACGGCAAGAAAACTTAGAGTTTGATGTTGATTCGTTCTTAAATACACCTCCAGATTTTCAAGGGAGAGAGGAATCAACAAGCACTCCTCGTTCTATCACATTAGAAGAAAGAATAAAGAACTTGGAGAAAGAAAATTTTGAGAATATGAAGTTGATTGCTGAATTAAATAAAGGTAATGAAGAAAAGACAAATCTGATTAACATGATTCATCTCGATTCAGCCATTAAAGATACAAGATTAGCATCTCTTGAACAACAGATGAAAAGCATGTTTGATTATACTTCAGGGTTGGAGAGACAACTGAATGAGCTCAGAGAATTTATATCTCAGACCTATTTTCATCAGCCACCAGTCATAAGGTCTACTACTGTGATTGGTGAGTCTAGTAGGCGATCTCCAAGCCCACCCCCTGCTGAAAATGTTCCAGCAAAGGAAGTGGTCAACGAAGCTCAAACTTCTACTGAACAGCCAAGTGTTAGCACTACTGAGGATGTTCCAATTTCATCTGAAGTACCTATTACCGAAGCTTTCACATCTACAGCTTTCGTTGAGCCAGAGCAGACTTGATGAAGTTTGGCAAAGACGACTTACTCAAGCTTTTACACTGCCCCATTCATGATGAGTCCGTTTATTTTCTATCTTGCCAGTATGTGTGGATGATTGACCGGATCCGTAGGAATAAATGGTATGCATATGCAGGCTCGTACAAGAAGGCAGATGTTGATTTTGATTGATTATGTTTCACCGAGCCTAGGGGGAGATTGTAGAAGACTAATCAAGGCTTGGCAAAACAACTTGTGCGAAAACCTGATCCACGCGAAAAGCAGATGTCACGCGAGAAGCAGACCACGCGACAAAGGACTACACGCGACATTCATGTCCCGCGCGAAAGGAAGCTGTGCGAAAAGCCAGTCGCGCGAGAACTGTTGTTTTAGTATAAATAGTTTCGTTTTCGTTTTGTAATGAAGCTTTTGATCATTTATCACTATTATACTGTGCGATTTCGCACAAGACCAGTAATTGGTTGTTTTTGTTCAATTCAATATCATTTGTGAGCAATTCGATTCTTCTTTCAATCCAATCAAGTTTACACTCCACATTTACTTGATTGAGGTCGTGGTTTGATTGTATCTTGGAGAATTCATGGTTTTACAAGGTTCCACGGCTATGTACATTGCCACAAATTGTGCCTCCAAGGCAGCAAGTCTCACCCCATGATCATGTATGGTGTGTCTCGTGTCTCTGATCGGTGAGTTATCTGAGCCATCCTGTCAGCCCAAGTGCGTAGATATTGATAGCACTCGTATCGTAGGTCTTTCACCTCAACCACTTCTTTCTTTGTCTCTCGCATCTGATGTCGTAGTTCGACGACCAACCTAGTAAGCCACTGAGTGCGCAGTTTCTCTGTGTCCAAGGCAGCGACCAAAACTGCAATCATCTGCTAGGTAGATTGTTCTATGGGAGGGAGGGAAAGTGTAGACTACCCAGAACAATTCTTAGTCATTGGCCTCTTAGTAGGCACACGTTTGCTATATATCATATGATCTAAAAAGTCAGGATAGAAGCTCCAATCCCATGGAGGATCGCGTTCCATCAGTGCGAATGGTTGATTCCAATTCATCTCTCCAGGAGGGTAGTCAGGTCGTGGCCACTCGGGTGTTTGGTTGGGTACAGGAGGAGAATTAGGGGAATCAGAACATGTAGAGGATTCAAAACTTGCTGGTCTCTTACCCGTAGCGCGTGAAGATGATGCCATACTACAGGGTATGTGATGGGTATGCCAATGAGTATACAGTAGGGTAATAAAGAGAACGTAACTAACTAACTGTGTACAGTTATAGACTAGTGTGTATGCTACCTAGTTCCCAATAACCAATGGCTCTGATACCAATCTATCACACCCTTAAAATCCACGAGCGGGGTTTTACCGCATGGTGTGTGAATAAACCAGGATCCCTGTTATTAGTTACTTAGAACGACACTATATGCAACGTCTGACCCAAAAAACCAATCAGAGTTTAAAACTGAAAACTATGCGAAAGCGTTTATAAGTAAATCAAACCCAAAGTACTTAAAATATAACATTGGCAAAACACGCGCCAAACCATTATTTAAAACTTATAAGTAATAAAACAAATGTCTTGACATAATAATAAGTATTGCAAAGCATGCTGGAATGTGATGTGCTCCTACTGGAAGCCAGAGTTAACGACCTGAGAATAGCATACTAAAAGGTCAACACAATGGTTGTGAGTTCAAGAGTATGCGTTTAACATAAATAGTAATAGTTATAAACATAAGAGGTGCATTGAACTAGATAGCTAATCTAAATTCACAAGTAATAACAATAGTGATTTCATGATCGAAGATGACTTGTGTTTCGTTTATTTGCATCCCAACACAACTTACCAAGTTGTGATGATGTTCGTGTTTAGAACAATATTGCACCCGTTTGACCTCGAGTCGCATGGGCAGGGCTTGTTAGGCCCAGTATTACTACCTAGCTTCCCGCTAGTTACCAATATTAACGATCCGAAAGTGTGAGGACTTTCAAGGTATATCACACTACGTTACACTATACACAACTTACAATAGTAATGTGTTTGTAAACAAGTATGCTATCTCCCAAAAAGAAAGAGTGTATAAAAGTAGGGCATGAACTCTCCTCGTGTTCACACGAATAATATAAAAGCTAAACTTGAAAGACTAGGAAAGACAACCTTCAGAGGTTACCTAGAACACGCAAGTACAGGAGTACATGTACACAGAATCATCATTAATCCTAAGTGCTCTATAATCACATGGACTTAAGGTTTTGGAAAAACAAGACATATTGACCCAGTTGACCCGTTTGACCCGTTGAAGACATTATTGTTGAAATCCCGTTTATTCAAGCATAACAGTTCATTATACATGGTTATCATACAAGTTATTCATGTATTTCCCATGATCAATCACTTGTTCTACCATGATCATCATACACTTAGATTATCATATAACTCATGTGAATATCAAGTAGTCAACATGTTCAACACAATTATACTCATATCATAAGTAGTACATCACATTATTCAATAAGATTCATGCCAATC
This sequence comes from Flaveria linearis, assembly GCA_024085815.1. Taxonomy (NCBI): domain Eukaryota; kingdom Viridiplantae; phylum Streptophyta; class Magnoliopsida; order Asterales; family Asteraceae; genus Flaveria; species Flaveria linearis. Next base: position 26,749,448 of record CM044003.1, read on the forward strand.
AACATACCCAATAATGATCTATTACAATCCCCAAACATGATCCTATAATCTCCTAACATAATCCATCAGGTATCCATATAACCCAATTAATCCATTCCACCACATTAGACACCATCAATAGACATGCTAACATGAACCTAACATTACAAACATGCACAATCATCATGCATATCATATCCAAGATTCTATACAATTAAAGTTTCCTTTTTGGAAAGTACATCCCAAAAATCAATCTAACACCCAATACATTCATGAATTCATTAACTTTATGCCTAATCAAGTCCATGCTATCATCTAGACATGTTCAACACCATCAAATCATAATACACAATCCCATATCCAAAAAATTTTACTTATAGCAAGGTGTGAACTACATGACCAAATTCTTGGATTTCTTGCATAAAAAACATAATCCTAACATTCATACATCATCATTAACAACATTACATCATCATTCTATCATCCATTCATCAATTTCATGCAAAAAAGTTACTATTAATAGTAACGTTTGAACAATGCATCAAAATCGCAAATTTCTTGCACAATCCGCGTAAACTAACATCAATGCAACTTAACTAACATAATAACATCAACAAACAGTCAAGAATTCGACAATAAAGCACCCAATTCGACATAGGGTTCGGCCATGATAAAAAATCCATGAAAACCACGAAAAAACTAACCTTTACTCACGTAATGTAATCTTTCGAATAACCAAAATTGACCACCAATTGCTTGTTCTTGCTTGAATTTCAAAGTGTGTGTGTATAGATGACGATCGCGGCCGAGGGTGTGTGGGTGGCTAGGGTTGGGATTTTTGTTTTGTTTTAATTAATCACATTTACCTTTTAAACCTTATAGTTTATATTTTATAAAAACTAATCTCTTAAACACTTTTTAAAAGGTTTTAACTGAATAATACAAACATTATTAATTAACAATAATAGTTATATATATTATTTGCACTAGTCACAAGATACGCGAATTAAATATAACACGTTGCCACGTTACAAGGTAAAATTCACAAATAATATTTAAATCACGTAAACACATAAGCATAACTTAATAATCACATTATTGGTTGAATTATTATCAGTTTATCATTACTAATTATTATTAAGTCACCAACGTTCAGTGACAACTAGTGTATGCTCACGACACGTGTATGCAAGACCTAACGGTACTAACGGACTTTGGTAACGGAAAATTACAGGATGTCACATTATTCCCATATTGAAAGAATTTTATCCCAAAAATTGCGTTACATGGTGTGTTCCGTTACTAATCTATTGCATTGGCACAAAGTAATTGAGTGAGTTTCGGGTGAGTTGTCACAAATGTGTAGAACATATCTAGGGAATATGTAGTACTGCAAGGAGTCTAAGTTTGCAAGCAAAGTTGTGTAAAAAACTGAGAATACTTGAACTTGACCTCTTAAACCATTCCAGGGACTATGTAGGATAAGTCCTTAGGAATTTGATCTTGTAAAACTCGGTTATTTCCCAAAAACACTAACCAAGATCTCAATCTCAAGAACGTGGAATATAATTGAGATTGGAAGAAGACAAACAATAGATCAAATAGCTTCCAATTGATAATCAAAATGATTCCAATCTGGTGCAAAGTGCACAGAACAATTACAAAGCGAAATTGAGAAACACTAAACTGAAAAAAAACTTGGAAAACCCTTTTTTTACAAAATGCAAAAATTACAAATTTATACTAAAACAAACAGTTCTCGCGCGAGACAGCTTATTCGCGCGGTTGTGCCTTTCGCACGAGTTCAGTTTCTAGCGTGAGTTCTATTTTCGCTTGGCATCTTCATTTTTGGTGTTCGTTGTTTTGCCGAGCCTTATGTAGTCTTCTACAATCTCCCCCTAGGCTCGGTGAAACACCCTTAGTCAAAATCAACATTGGCTTTCATGTATGTGCTAGAATAGGCATACCACTTATCCTTAGGATTCGATCAGTCATCCAAACATGTTGGCAAGACAAAAAGTAAACAGACTCGTCAGCTATGATAGGACAGTGTAGCAGCTTAATCAAGTCGTCTTTGTCAAACTTCATTAAATCAGCTGGATCAATGATTCTATATGATCGATCAATACATTTGATCACAGCCTAACCTGAATCCTTTTCACAACTCCAAGAAATAAATTGCTTTAAAGAATTTGGAGGAACTGGAGCATGAACTGGAACCTTCCTTTTCTTTTAAGACTTTTCATAATGAGATCATATAGTTCTTTATCAAGTCAAGACTCTGTCCAGCTTTGTTTAAAATAAACTGGTTAAGTTGATTGTCAATATATTTGGTCCATTTCAAACTTATACTTCAGTCTTTACTTAGAAACATAATGAGTGATATTTATCATGTTTTGAATGATTTTATACAAATTCAGTGGATCCTACAAACAGAACTCTAGTAAAATACTTATTAGTCTTCAAGACACTATTGAGATTTCAAGTCACCCTAAATTGACTTAAACCATGCATTGTTGATCAGTGATACCATTTGTGTATTCCTAAAATATATATATTTGAGCATAACTAGCCTGAGAAATATTTCTTAACATACAATATTAACAAGTTTAAGGACTTACAAACAGCCATCCGGACTTACATCTGCCCTCTCAAGATGTTTAGGACATACAAACCATCCGGACTTACATGCCCCATCTTTTGATTTTGCCTTCCGTGATCAGAAAATTTTCTCAAAGTAGAAAATATATATCATATAGTATGTATGTCTTGAGAAATTTGAAAATACAATTCAAAAATATATATATATATATATATATAGTTTTGGTCTTAGGGGGAGTCAAGATTGGATTAATAAAAATGAATTTTCATGATTAAATAAGAAATGATTTTACACAGTTCAAAAATAGTCTAAGTACTTCAAAGGCTTACATATAAATAGACTTGGATTATGTTTGATGTGTCAATAGGCTTTGCTTTCAGAAATGAAAAGATCATAAATGAGTGAGTAAACTTGAAGTAAAGTGATATGATTTAGTGGGGAACATATCAGGATTCTGTGACAATGCCAAAAATGTCTAAGACAGACTAAGAGTTATTTTCTTGTCATACTCAAGCCTGTTATTGTTTAATTCAGTGATTATCATATATAAATAGATATATATATATATACAAAAGAAAATACAAAAAGACATGCAAAAAGAAATAAAATATATAAAGAAAATAAATGAGCAAAAAGATGTCAAAAAGGCCATATAGGATATAAGATGCCAAGAAGCACAAATCAAAAGATATGTCTAAAGACATACATACTATATGGTATATATTTTCTACTTTGAGAATTTGTTCTGATCATGGAAGGCAAAATCAAAAGATGGGGCATGTAAGTCCGGATGGCATCTAAGTCCTAAACATCTTGAGAGGGCAGACGTAAGTCCGGATGGCTGTTAGTAAGTCCTTAAACTTGTTAATATTCCGTGTTAAGAAATATTTCTCAGGCTAGTTATGCTCAAATAGTTATATTTTAGGAATAAATAAATGATATCACTGATCAACAATGCATGGTTTAAGTCAATTTGGGGTGACTTAAAATCTCAATAGTGTCTTGAAGACTAATAAGTATTTTACAAGAGTTCTATTTATGGGATCCACTGAATTTATATAAAATCATTCAAAACATGATAAATAACACTCATTATGTTCTAAGTAAAGACTGAAGTATAAGTTTAAAATGGACCAAACATATTGACAATCAACTTAACCAGTTTATTTTAAACAAAGCTGGATAGAGTCTTGACTTGATAAAGAACTATATGATCTCATTATGAAAAGTCTTAAAAGAAAAGGAAGGTTCCAGTTCATGCTCCAGTTCCTCCAAATTCTTTGAAGCAATTTATTTCCTGAAGTTGTGAAAAGGATTCAGGTCAGGCTGTGATCAAATATATTGATCGATCATATAGAATCATTGATCCAGTTGACTTAATGAAGTTTGGCAAAGACGACTTGAATAAGCTGCTACACTGTCCTATCACAGCTGACGAGTCTGTTTACTTTTTGTCTTGCCAATATGTTTGGATGACTGATCGAATCCTAAGGAATAAGTGGTATGCCTATTCTGGCACATACACGAAAGCCAAGGTTGATTTTGACTAAGGGTGTTTCACCAGCCTAGGAGGAGATTGTAGAAGACTACATAAGGCTCGGCAAAACAACATACACCGAAAATGAAGATGCCAAGCGAAAATAGAACTCACGCGAGAAACTGAACTCGCGCGAAAGGCACAACCGCGCAAATGTCTCGCGCGAGAACTGTTTGTTTTAGTATAAATTTGTAATTTTCGCATTTTATAAAAGAAAGGGTTTTCCAAGTTTTTTTCAGTTCTGTGTTTCTCAATTTCGCTTTTTAATTATTCAGTGCACTTTGCACAAGATTGTAATCATTTTGATTATCAATTGGAAGCTATTTGATCTATTGTTTGTCTTCTTCCAATCTCAATTATATTCCGCGTTCTTGAGATTGAGATCTTGGTTAGTGTTCTTAGGAAATAACCGAGTTTTACAGATCCCAACCTCCATGTTTGTTGGATAGTGAATGGATGACTACATGGAGGACGAACTTCCATTGTGAAGAAACCTTACCCACTTTGAAGGTTCTTCCTGAGTTATTCCCTTCATAGTCCATCTACCGGAATGAGTTGTTTACAACAGACTTGGGGAAGGATAATTCGCCTTCTTTACCAGCCAGCCTCAAATGAGAGTTGATGGTGGCTAGAGTGATGAAAATTGTATTCCCCTGCACTATGGCAGACAGTGCCTTCTCACCATCCAAGATGACCTCTTGGCAGGTTCTCCAGAACTCTAGTAGTTGATTTCATACAAAGGAGGGTCTATGGTAAGTGTAGTGAGGTAGTTGGAGTGAGACAAGAAGCGACAAACATCTGAGGAGCCTGGATCTTTCTCAGATGATATCAGAGCAACTTAGTTGTGTGTTCATGTGTACTTGTATGGAAAAATCTGGTAGGTTTCGGGGATCAGGGTTGGCTATTTTGAGTAGCTTAGAAGTGAAAAAAGGTAAGAACAAAGTCAGTTTATGGGTGAATTTAGGGTTTGAACTTTTGTAGATGAAGAGGAAGGAGAAAAAGGGGAACCATTGAAGGTAGAGGAGAAAAAGGGGGGAACCATTGAAGGTATATATGGTGGATTTAAGGCAAAGTTATTGCAAAAGAATAAACTTTGAAATTTGGATGTTGGTCCCACCTCTAAAAAAGTACCCAAAAAGGTAGTTTTCCTAGAAGTCTAAAATCTTCCGAACATAATTTGTTTTCGAAAGTTTTGATAAAAACTTCCGAGGCCAATTTGACTTCGAAAGATATTCTTTAGCTTGATAAATTTACTTCAGAAGAAAAATACTTAAACTATTTTTACTTTAATGGGTTTGGAATATATTAAACTTCAAAAGTTTTATTCATAAGATGAATAAAATTTGCGAGACTTAATTGCTTTTGAAAGAAAATTGTCGATCAAAACATATAAGTACTTAGAAGCACATTTAAGCTTCGGAAGATATATCAGAATTTTTTCAGAAAATAAATTTCTTAGTAAGTAGTTATTAGTTTAGAAGACGTACATTTCTTCAGAAGTCAACTTAATGTCTTCTGAAATAAAATATATCTTAAATTTTCTAAATTATAAGGAATATCGAATATCATTTACATTCATTTAATATCCTTTTGGTGTCATTAACATAACAGATGTCATTTCTAGTCTATCTCTTTCTGTTTCTTTCTATATATGAAAAGTTTCAAAATCATCATATAATAATCCAGAAATTGCAATAGAAAAGAAAAAGGGAGGTTTGTGATGATTTTGAAATCTTT